>JAQFYG010000968.1:0-22404 GCA_034694325.1 Entomobrya corticalis
GTATAAAGAAGAAAGAGAGAATATTGTAATAAAATGGTTCTTGAAGAAGTAGTGCCCCTTTGATATCGCAGCAATGACGATGATATGCTGACTAAGGCTTCTCGCTTTGTTTGCATCTTACTCAATGAAGCAGGGAAACTCGACTTTGGGGAACGCGAGCGTATCCACATAACCCAGATAGAGAAAACTGCATCTCTGAAAAACTCTGACAATATATTTTACAACATGTAATATTCCTTCTGTGCTCTGTGTGCTCCCTGCTCTATTCTTTCCTTTTCTGGTCATGCAGAAACTGAAAAGTTCATTTTCTCGAGCTCACGCTCCCTGTCTCTTAGCTTTTGATTCTACAAAGGATGAATGTAAATGTGTAAAAGTACCTACTTTTTAGATTCTGTTTAAACTATGGGAGTTGTACGTTTTGTACTGCTTCTGGCATAATACAATATAAATATGCCTTTTGCACAATAAATAGAAGTAGCTTATCATTTATTCTTTGTGACAGTCTTACCAACCTCTGAGGGAAACAAAAAAATACATTATCATTGAATAATTATTATGATTCATTGGAAGATCGAAAATAGATAAAAACGAAAAAGAACTTCACAGAAGAGTATATACCTAATAAAAATGGAGGATATTTCCACTACTGAGATATTTTTAATGATCAAGGTGGTGATTTTTTGGGATGTTTGCTCACACTTTAAATATATATCCAACCCTAAAAAGATGTAATTTATTGATATGTACAATGTACATGTTCTAATGTTGTTTCATTGAAGTTTATACCTTACCGTGAAGATTTAAAAAAATAATCCCTATGTAAAGGAAGCATACTACCTAGCAGATAAATCTTTAAAATAAGCAGAAAGCTTATTAATGTTGGAATAATGCTTCGTTTATTTTATTCATTATCGAGCAAAACTTCAAACTTGAGTATACATACTTGTCAGAATTATGGTGAGAAACAAATATTGTATGAATAAATATGTGTGTTTTTGCATGAATAGCAGACGACGGTGAAAAACAAACTGACAATCGAAATACTACAACCGCTCTATACATAAAAACTAAAAAGAGAAAGAAACTGAGTAAAATTACAGGTTGTTATCTATCTGCGAATGTGCACGCTTTGTATACATTTTTTCAGCTTATCTAGAGTACGTGCAGCCATCCTCATCATCAAAAGAAAGGCGATTTGTTACAGCAGCACAAACAATTTTGAATTTTAAACATGTTTTTCCACTTGCATCACATCGCCAGAAACAGAGCTACTATACTGATGATGCTGTTCTCCAACTTCCAACGACTCCTACAACCAGAGCCGGATAAAAATCCTCCAAAACTACGCGACATACAAAGACACACAATTCCAGCGAGAAACATACATACTCTTTGATAATATAATACTTGAGCTGAAAAGTTTTCCGACTTTCCGCCGTCGTGTTTTGAGTATTTGTTGGAGTGAGAAATGCTTGTACGTATGAGTAAAGAAGGGGTGCATACATCGACAAAATTGGTATTTCTCGATGAAACTGAAAGATAAAAGTGGAAAACTTGCCCTAAGTATTCCTTCCTACTTACTATTGATGCTATTCCTATTTTACTACTTTTATATGTGTGCTGGAGAGAGAAAAAGAGAGAGTTCAACTACTACAAGTAAAACTGATTGTACGATTGACTCCTATCTTCCGCTGACACGTACAAGGTATGCACAAGTACATAGAACTTTTTTTATGTCATTGGAAATTACATTGGCGTCCTGCAAATATGTGTTCTGCCTGCTTCAGCCACATTAAAAAGATATATTAGGCACACATATTTTCCCGGTCTTTTGGTCCGAAAGACTTTCTGTGTTCTTTGAGATGGAAGCGATTTCATAAAGCCTTTTTCCTCACGGACAATAAGCATGATACACTTTGCATTGGGATATGATATAAGTGGGCGAGAGAATCTCTATATGAAGGACAGCAGTATACTGGGTGCTGCTGTGAGTAAAAGTAAAGCTTCCACGTACCAAAAATGTGCTTCACTAAAAACACGCTGGCAAGAGCAAAGACCCTTCTCTCTGAAATGGCAATCAAGGGAATATTTTATCTCGACCTTATTTGAATGCACAACAAACACTGCAGTTTTGATTTGGGACACGTTTCTCCAGTTTTTCCTTTCGGTACAGCTTAGATATCCAGCAACGTTCAATGTCCTTCGTCCATTGCTAGTGTGTAACAGCAGCAAAGTCTGGTAAATATTATGCATTCAAACCATGCTGAAATTCAAATGAATCGCATCACGCGCTTTCCTTCTTCCTTTTAGTTTCTTTTTATTCTCTTCCTTCTTGTGTAGTAAAAATAGGTACTGTAAGTAGGGTTAAATTCTTTTGTTACTAACTAACAATCATCAAAACTAAGGAAGTTTGGTGTTCTGAATAATATGAGAACTGAAACAGATAAATAGTTGCTTGCATGAAGTGGTGTATAGAAACGGTCTTGATGGAAAATAATACTGACAAGAAAGTATCATTGTGAAATGAAATTGTGTACATCAATCAGCTCTAGACAGGGTAAATACGCGAAGAATACAATAATGTATGAATATGCGCCAAAGGACTTGTCAAGCATAAGAAACTACATATATTCATCAAACCGGAAACTAGCTAAACAAGAAACTAAGCTCGTTGCTTACTTAATTTTAACTATCGATAGCACCATCATCAGTTTGTGGACGTCGCATATTTACTCGGTTAATAAAATGACCTTTCACTCGTCGCTCAGTAATACTTACTCAGGGCTCAGGATGGATTTGGTAATAAAATTCAAAGCAATTTTACTTGAGATCAAAATAACAAAGATAGGGTCGTAAGCAGTGTTGATTTCCCGGCGTTAACAGAACTCTGCAAAGTTGGATATCTAGAGGGAAAAATTTGCACTGACAATGAGAACACCTACATGTTCATGAATAAAAGTATGTAGTTGCTGTTTGTGAATTGTGTCGGTTTAACAAAATTTTTATCATGGCGTCTTGAACCATTGCATTTCATTAGAGAAAAGGAAAGTAGGACTTTGGTCGATAGCTTAAATAAGTATGTACTGTACCTGCTACTCACAAAGTTATTTTTGCTTAAGTATGTAGTTGTGTTCTATTTACATTATTAGGTATTTACATTGGGTTGAAAACTAACTTTTTATCATGCTACTCACTAATCCCTAGATTTTACTTAGCCTTTCTTCAATGTAAATCTATATAGATGAAAGTTTAAGGTACATTTTAAGTAGATGTTAGCAGAATTAAATTTTCACTCTTGTTGACTGGATCAAGGATTCAGAGTTGTACAGTAAAGCAGCATGTTATACACTTGAATTACTTTACAAGGCATACACACACACACATCATCTAATCATCATCATCGTCATGATTTTCTCACAATGTGAAAAGCTTTTTTTACTTCCATCTACCACACCATCAAAATTCTCATTTATATCCAGTCTACTGTATACACACTTGAAAATTGTAGAAAGCCTCTTTGAAGATATTCACCATCAAGTAGGTCTGTAAAATGTAATGTGTTTTGCTTGTAATATTATGCAGCGACATCCACATTTACTATTCCTTTCACCGGTGACCAGACAGCTCTATGCTTGAGCTTGAGCATCTTCATAATAATTTTACATTTTGACCCACGCTATATATCTGTATATATGCTTCCATACCAGTGACACTGCCCATTTATTCCGATGATGACGATGCCCTGTCCTTCCACATTTCATTTTCTTTTTTTATTCTTCCAGTGTAAATGTAAATAGAAAATCCACCCGCGTCCTGTGTATCCATCTACCTCATTACTATACACTAGACAGCATTTTAGCTCTTGAAACCTCTCTCGTTTCCTTTCTCTCCTCTCTCTAGAGACTGGAAGGCAGAGAGGCAAGCAGCAACAACTCTCTTTTTTGTAATAGGTATTAATGAATCTGAATAGGTATCTGTATGCAAATATTCACCATCTACCAACACCACTCTCTGCTTATTTCACTTTACGAGGACGATGATGAGGACAGCAGACAACGAAGCAAAAGCAAAGCAGGAGGCGAGGCGTGCGTTATCATGATATGGCTATACGTCATCATCATATTGGAAGAAAAGGTTCTCCTACGACAAATTTGAATTTCAAAGCTAAAAAAATGAAATAAAAGCATATAATATACCTATATACCCAGTTCTCTTCAAGTAAAATGCAAACTTATATATAGAATCCTTTTTAAAATTGGACCGTCTCTCTACATTCATATGCAGGATGGAATATATTTGAGAAAAGCAAATAATATATGAATATCTTGTGAAATGTGTCCCCCTTTTTCCCCGACTCGCTCTACTCTGAACAAAAGTAAGTACTTCTAGGTCTGTATATCTGTAAGCTTTAGTTGTTAGCAAAGGATGCATGCTGGGTGAGTCAGTCACTGTCTTTCGTCTTGTTCTCTCTTCGGGCCACAAAATGATTCCCTTTTTCCCTCTCTGCGATATTATTACCATCCAAAAAGTGTAAGTAAATTTTGTCTTACTTTTACCAGTATTCCCATATTACTATCATTTCAGGCCAGAACAGAGACACAATGACACTGGTAGTGATGGTGGTGGCATAGAGCAAGATACTAGAGCATAACATACCAACTTTCTACCAAGCCAACGTCATCGTCATCATCATCATTCTTAGATTCTTAACCACTCTCTCTCTCTCTCTCGTCTTCCCTCTCAACTGCATTGGCATGGTATAGAAAAAGAAAACGAGAAAGAAAATAGAGAAGAACATCATGGAACTGCCAGACAAGTTGGCTATGTTTCCCGTTTTTAGTACACACACTCACACTCAAAATAGAATTACGTGCGACACAAACATGAAGGAGGGCAAGCCACTATGTATATTATATAATGTTGTATGCACATACATTGCTAATACCTATATACCCTTGTAAAATATATGTACTTAATCACAGTGATATATCATATCAATTTATACATACAATATATATTTATAACTGAATACACATATAAAAAATACTAGCTTTCGCCTTTTATTCTATCAGCGTACTTACCTATATACTTATAAAGTATTTTTCAAGTGGAAGAGTAAGAGAGCACAACGCACACACACACAGCATCAACAACAGTCATGGCAAAAAGTGGAGGTGGTGGTGGAGTAACTACCGTTTTTCCATCAGAACAAGAGGAAGGAAAGAAGACACATACCCATCAAGCCGTCATTGTGATTCCCAACCGAATTCTCATAAAGAGAGTGAGTGAGTGAGAGGGAGAGAGAAAGCCTGAGCCTGAAATAACATTTAAAAGCAATGCTTATATTCTTTCAGTATCTCTCTCTCTCTCTGTCTGGTGGATTTTCTCTCTGCTCCCTCGTTCCCTTATAATCTGTCTGACAGAACAGAACAGAGTACATAAATATAATGGATATATAAAAGTATAGGAGAGTTATAAAGATATATTTTGCTGCTATGAGCTCTGTATATCAAAAAAGTATTATAATTATAATACACAGTCGTTTTTCCTCTAATAATGGCGAAGGTAACGCATCACTAGAGACAAGTTTACAGACAAGAGCATAACACAGAGACACACAGGGCACACATTATAATACTTACTTTCTTTTTCTAATACAAAAGATGAGGATGTTGATGATGAGACTGCTGGTACTCTATTCAGGAAAAAGGAATCAAGCTCTTTATATTTTTTTTTCTCTCGTCTCTTCAACTATGTATTACCACTACTAACCGTTCAGCTACTAAAAACTATCCATTTTTCGCTTGCTTTACTCTCATCTCATCCTTATTATAGCTTAAGTATATGAGTTCTCAACTCTGGAACATTGCCCTTCTGGGGATGCATCACGGATACAGAATTATGACAGTAGAAGCATTAATTTTCATACTCTAGTACAATATGATATTTTTAGGTGATATGATAATGAAGGAAAAAAGTTTTAATACGATTCTTTTACTCTCGCATTGCGCTCGTATTTCTTGGAAAGTCAATTTCATTATCCCATCAGCTGAAGTATCCCATACTGGATGAAGTAAAATATGTCAAATGGTTTCCGTCACTTTTTACTGTAGATCGTACAAACTTTTGTACATAGCAGTTCTAGAAAAGTAAAAAGTTTAATTAACGCGGAAACTTGTTTTTTAATAAAAACGTAAATGAATAAAGTATGATACAAGAAATGGTAAGCAGAATGATTTAAACTAACGTTGCTTGTCTTCTAGTTACTAAATCACCTTCTTCTCCAGCCTCCAGCTCCTCCAACATCTCGTATCAGTAATGACATCTACACACACAAAATACGTATTCTCTCTTTCCTGCCATCTACCTTTTCCTTTCAACCGTTTTATAATGTCACGTAGTCTACGTTCTGTTGCTGCTCTGATGTGATGATGTTGATGGTGACGATGAGGATCGTTTTGAAGCAGTGGCTTATCTTTGTTTTCCTCGTCATAAGTATTCAAAAGGGTCGCTGTTGTGATAGCTGTATAGCTAGGCATTATATATACAACAGCAACATAGTGTCTGTCTGTTTAGTGCCTACCTATTTTCCCAGTTGCACAACAACTCCTTGTCACTCTTCCACCGTGAAAGGAATAACAATGGGTTGAAAGCAATTGTAAACATACACATCAAGATAGAATCAGTTGGAGTGGTGAAATGCTCTGGCAGTGTACAATGCTGTGTAGGAGTAGTAGTTGTAGTTGTAACAATAATCAAATCACTTATCGTCAACATTTTCAGTGTACACAATGCTGGGAGTAGTGAGTGGATGTATGGGGAACTTACTTAAATGCCGTGAGAGTTTGTTGTTGATGAGTAAAACGTATACAGGAAAAAGAAAACAGACAGGGAAAAGGGAAACGGGTAAATGAATTTGAGTGGAGTAGATAGATAGAGAAAAGTGACGAGGAAAAGGCAAGATAAAATTGTGAGACAGGAATGGTAATGACGATAACGATACAGTTTGCAAATACAGCGAGTCTATGGAGCTGTAATATAACTTATCTGTGTGCATAAATGAATAAACATTTAGTTTTTTAGTGCAGAAAAACTTATTTCAAGAAATGCTGGAAACATTTTATAAAAATTTTAAATTGTATTTTTATAGTTATGTATGTACAAAAACGCATGATTGAACTTAATTTAATATTAGCTAAGAAATTTAATATATTTCCTATGTATAAAATATATTTAAAAGTAACCTTTCCATCATCTCGTCAATATCATATAAAAGACCACCTCTAGTATCCACCTCTTAGCACTTGTATGAAGAGAATGAAAGTGAAACTCATTAAAATGCTACATACCATTATATTTTCTCCGGAAGTGAGAAAACCTATATGCATGCGTGCATCTATGTTGTGAGGAGAGAAAGAGAGAGGCAGAACAATAGCTTTGTTAGAAACTATTACTGTCTTTTACAGCAACATACTCAGAGAATATAGTCTCCTCTCACAAGATGATTTCCACCATCACAAAAGGGAAAGTAAAATAGAATGGCACGCTGGAGCCGAAGAGGATTGCTATTCAAACAAGAAGCTTCTTTAATGGACACTGGATATAAAAGCTTCTAAATAATGGTCATAACCATGCAAAGCGTTACTTAAAGATGAAGAGTAGCAATATCATCAACCGATTGCTTTTGTCTGCCTCGCAGGCCGCCAGACGATGCGAGAATACATTTTTGTTGGAAAGGAGAAGGGGATAGTTTGCATTTACTACTGCAACTTTTGCAAATTTATTCCTGATACTTTCACATTTCTCATCGCATTACGGAAAAGGCAATCGTATTGTTTTGATGACGACTATATTCGATTTATACAGGACGCTGAAAGATAATTTGGAAAAAAAGGAATAGCTTCGAAGCTTGATCCTGCGTGTTGCATTACTTTTCATATATTTACGCAAAAAAAGTTCATCTTAATGTATCCTATTTTCAACTAAATGTATAGAAGAAAGAGGAAGACAATGACAGGAAGTAATAGTATTTGAGACAATGGGGATAATAAAGAGATGCATTTGAGAAAAGAAAAAGCAATATCCCCATTTCCATATAATTTCATTTCTTTCAATGACGGCTATTGCGTTTTATGCAGTTCCGATTCTTTCTCGTTTTTTGGTTATTACTGCTTACTTTTGCTGGTGTATTTGTATTAACATTTTCTAATGTTATTGTAAGACGGAGGAACTGAGGAAGTGAAAAAAAAACAAGAGAAAGTATTTACCTAAATTAAGTTTAAAATTTGCATTTTCTTAGTTTCTTTTAAAATATTGTTCAATGCGTAGATATTCACATTTAAACTTTTCAGTGTCATCTTCCAAATTGGTTAAGAATGAGTGAGTATATTCTGATTTCACAGTTAAATTTATGCACTAATCTTCAAAAGTTTCATGTTGATTTATTTTTAAACTTTATTTTTGACTGAATATGCTCAATTTGATTGTTACAACAAAAGATCAATTACATTAAATAAATAAATTATGCTTCGTAACGTCTTATTTAAACAAAACCTTTCAAGGCCTTCATTAAAAATCTTTTATCTTCTCAGTTACGTTTCTTAGCTTTCAGTTTTTCTGGTTGGATTACATCCATCATCCTACAGGCTACAATGTTGTAGGTATGTTTAATATGTCACTTAAATTTCACATGTTAAATTGCTAGTCGTCTGCTCTTTCCATTTAAAAAAGTGTACTGACTGACTGACGCATTAGAATATTGTATAAAACTGATTTCGAGATTGTATTTCACATTTTGTAATTTGGCATATTTTTCATATACCTAAAGAAATATACCCATCCTTTTCAAGAATAAAATTGCTTGTATATCAGAATTGAAAAACGCACACAGCCCACGAATAGAGTTGGATATAAATTACATTATATATGTTATTATGAAGCAGTTATATTTTGGTTGTGCAATAATAAATAATGTCAAATGTTATACTTCATTTACTTTTCCTAAGCTCTTCTCATATTTTCCTGTCATCTGATTGAATTTGTTACTGGTTATGTGACATTTGCAATGATCATATTACTTTTTACATCCACTCATATAATTCACGTTTTAATCTGTGAAATTCGAGTTGTATTTTAGTTACTATCAACGTGAATTGATCAAAACTCGTGTAACAAATTTTAATGCAGATGTAAAAAATGAAAAAAGTCGTAATCTATACATTGTTATATGCTGTGCGTTAATGATTCCCACTCCCACGCCTCAAAGTAGAAAGCGACGAAAGACAAGACTTTAAAACAAAGAAATTCTGAATAGTACCCTGATGCAGCTGAAAGTCGTAAATACTTAAAAGGACAACTTAAACATGTAGTATTAGATCGGTCGCATATTATTATATTTTCTTCCAATATGCATTATTATTGCGATCATGCATTACACATTATGCTGATTTGAAAAGAATAAAGGAAAAAAGATGAAAGCAAAATAAAACCTCCGTTTGAATATACAGTACAGAGTATATCATCAATTCATTGCAGAAAAATTTGTTTTAGATATGCCTATACTAGTGCAATGCAGGTACAAACCCTTAGATCTTTTTATAACATGCAATATAACTACTTAAGATCATAAAAAGGGTTTGTAATATAACGCACAAATTTACGGGACTCGACAGTGGCTACATAGAAATGGGAAACATGGGAATATTGAACTGTTTTGTGATCTTCACTAAGTTTTTATAAATAACTGATAGCAAAGTAACATGAGAAAGAAAAGAACATGCACACAGTATTTGTTAGTATTGGTATTATCATCAATATCGTATCAGGATTCAGGATCATCGCAATCGTCTTTCGCTGGTAGATAGACTATTCAATTTCTTTTTTTATCTGCCTCCATGATAATGGCTGCATTTATTGACAGACAAGAGAAAAGAGAGAGAATCAAAATGAAGCCAAGCAAAATATCATCATCAATATTATTATACGCTACTACGTATAGTACCTTTGACAATTTTCCGATGAAAAGGGGAAACGGCAAAAAAAAACGCTAGTTGATCTTAAAAACTTGCTTTCTCGTCATCGGATGGTGAAAGACCACCGTCGTAGCAGCAGACAATATACTGCCATCATCATCAAATAAATGATTGAAACGAAAAGTATAACCGCTACACCGCATCACCACCAATGCTGCTCTGTCGCTTCGTCATCAATTTTTCTTTTATACTTGGGTGTTCCATATTACTTACATTCCCCCATCGCTGTAATTTTTATAGATAACTTTTCAAAGTACAACGTAACGATATGTACGCGTAGCTTTTAAGCAATTTACCTTTTTTACTTACAGTTTTACTTTCATCGGCCTTTAAAAGAAGAACGCGAGATGCTATATTTCTGGGTTCGCTTTCCCTCCCAGTTGGTCTTAATAATATAGTACAGTCATAAATACATAAAAGAAATGAGCTCTTGACAGGGTCTATAAAACGATCAGAGTTATAAAAAGTGCTGCTGTTGCAGAGCAGTATATGTAGTTGGTAGTGAAGTAAAATTGCTATTCAAGCTATCAAACCATTTATGTACTTGCTTGTCATCGTCATCATATCATCAGCATCACTAGTTTCACCAGAAGAGTGTGTAGTAAAGTATGTCAAGAGATAAAAGACTTTTTAGTAAAAGTGATGATGTTGACGATGACGATCGTCTTCGATATCTACCTTGGTATTATATTTGTACTCCTTTTCTTTGTAACTTGCTGTGTTGTATTTTGCGTTTTTTTGCTTATTGTGCTGTTTCAGAGAAAGAAAATTGAAAGAAGCGCATGTATGGTAGCCGTTAAAATTTGAAAAGACACCTGCCTACGCAAATAAATGGTTTTGGTTTTATTATTAGCAGTAAATGTTTTTAGTTTTTGTGTATATGCCTGTTTATGAACTAGTATTTACAATGAAGAGAAGAATGTTTCACAATTCAACACAATAGCTTTAGCTAGAACTGTTTTTTAAATGGCAATATTTGCTGATGTAAGGAAACATCGACCTGGTATATATTCATTTTGTTATTGCGTACACGCAGCAGCACAAATAAGATGTGTAAAGTTATTTCCTGCACACGTGTGACATTTTTCAATCTTTCGGGAATTTGACATGTGAAAGTAATGACAGCTCAATTTCATAAATTGTTGTGAGGTTATTTCATTTTTCTGAGAACGGGAGGAGGTTGCAAAATAACGAGGTAAAAAACCTAGGTATGTGCGATGATGTCAATGTACAGGAGATATATAATTAAATGGAAAGTTATTAAAAAAAGAACACATGTAGCTATAATGCATACTACAAAATATATGAAAATAAAGAAAGAAACGATCAAGGATTCTGACAAAGAGAAAAACATAATGTTGAAAATGAACTGTTGCCCTTCCTAGCAGAATGTTTTGGAACCATTTATTCGCTTTTCAATTTTGACGAGATTCACATCTTGACATAGCATATAGTAACCTCCTGATATATTTGTGTATATATTATGTGGATTGTATGAATTCAACGCTTTTCTATTGCCAAAATAGAGAATAAAAAGCCTGCCGGAATAAAACAGAGTTTCAAGTAGGCGAGAAAAGAAGCGACAGAGTTGAGTGAGTAGAGGGAAAGAGTAGCGGAATAGTAAAGAAGTTGAGTCTGAGTCATGTAAAGAGAAAGGAAACGGGAGAATCAGAGAATATTCTGAAAAAAGTCGATAAGGATGGCGACACGCAGTCTTGTACAACGACATCATATCCTTGTCCGTTGTGTCCTCTCTTCTCCTGTTTTACGCTGTTACTCTCTCTGCACTTGCACAACTTGAGATACGACTCGTGTATGGTATGCTGTATGCTTTGTCTGGAGTCTGGGAGCATCTTATAAGCTTTCCTTTAGTTTAGACGATGATGATCATGACGGGATGCTAGTGTACGCATATTATCCATTTGATTTTCGCATTTTAAAGCAAAACATTTTGTCTTTTATACTGTTTATTTATGCAACTAAACATTTATATGTATAAAATTTGTGTGTTTTTCTATTTTGCTATTATTTTGTTTCAAAAAGTGATATATGACTGTTCTGGTGGTAAGTTAGGGATGATGAGTAGAGGAGGATATAGGAACTTTTCAAGGTTAAAGACTAGAGAAAAATTGGCTGCATCTCGTATGACTATTTTCGACTTTTTACTTAACTTTTAAGAAATTCTAGATTTTATTTTATTTATGATGTAGTATAAAGTAATACAAACCCAATTATTTCAAATATTTCATGTTTACGCAATGCGATGCGCACATTCTGCAAAAATATAAAGTTACTCTCCTTTCCCGAATGTGAAAAAATCCATAGCTAGTGAATAGTGAACTCGTGTCTTAATGATAATTCAACCAAATTAAAAACAGGATTGTTTTGTCGTCAGAATATAAAGTCTACGGTAAGTACTGTACACTCTCTCTTCTAATTGGTTTATGTTTGAAAGCATCTTTACAAAACACAGTGGACTTTTAGCCATTTCTTTAAGAACTTACTTAAATTGTAGTAATGTTTGGTGTCAAAATTCTTACATATGCAGTTATAATCAGGACTCAGGACAAAATATAAATGCCTTCAAATTATATAGAACGTTGAACTTCACTCACCATAGAATATAAATACCTAAGTTAGTTTATTGTGTCGACCAACGCCAACAACATTCACATGCTTACTCAATCTTTACACATTCGCATCTCTTCTGGTCCAAAGTTTCGCCCGTCCCCATTACTCTTTTTTGAAAGAAACTACCGGCTGCTGCTCTGTTTCTTAAATAATTGCTGCTCTTATTCGTTGTGCCTCTTCCTTTTGCTTCCTCGCCTCCTTTATTATTATTTTCTTCTTATTTCTTCCCAGTTTGCCGTTATTCACAATAAAGGCTTGTATATACGTAATAATGCGTTATTTCTAAAAAGAAAGAGAGAAAGAAAGAGAAAATCAGAGGGGTTTTCACCTCGAGGCATTCAAGTGTACACAATATTACATTTACACATGATGACGAATAAGCAGTTCCTTAGTTCCTTCTATTCTGCCTTTCATTTCTTTCAGTGTCCTTTTCTTGTATAAAATGCTTATGGTGGCGTGTTCTCGGTCTAGTAGTGGAAATATCTTAGTGGCCTGTTGGCGATGACACAGTCTTTTTACAACTCTACACAAAGCCAGCAGAGCACACACCAAAAATCGAAGTCCATTCCATTCCCCCTAGAGTTGACGCAATTAGAGGCATTGAATGGATGTTTTAATGGGCTCCTACAAGCTACACTTCTGCAACAGTAAGTAGTCAACGAGGAAGGGAAAAAGACCTAGTCCCCCAAGGAAAATCCCTGTCTGCAAGTATTCACACTCACACATATTGTTCCATACTAAAATGCATACTGAATGGATAAATGTTCAAATTTTAGATTGTAAAGACCGTTTTTTTGGACGACACAAAGTAGCACATTATTACTTCGTGGGTAAGCCGTACATCGAGTTTGGAAAATCCAGCTTAAATCCAGATTCCAAAGAAGAAATATTCTCGTTTCCTCCTCATAAGACGAATGTTGACATGCTTGAGTAACTCACTGGATTCCAGAATCCACCACCACCATCTTGAACATGTATGAATTTTCAAATGTACATTATAAAACGTTGAAGCTCGTACATTATTACTTATATCCAAAAAAACTGATAGCAAATAACATAAAAATTGCTTCTTGTCGTTTTCTCCAACAATTTTTCTTACTTTATCTCTTCTTATGGCATACTCTCTAGATTTTTTTTTCTGGAATGGTTTAGTCAGGTAAACTGGCTTGCGAGAAGGAAGACGCAACTCAAAACAATTTTCACAGGCGAAGAAAGGAAAGTTAAAAGAATCTTTTAAGCTGTTTATATTCCATCCATGTGTAGTAATATTACCTGTACTACGTAGAATATTGAAGGTTTCAACCTATCTATATATTAGTTTTCCTTTTTATATTTAATGCTTCCAAAAATTCAATCTCATCGTGTTTTATATATTGGGTGAGGTGCAGCCATTTCCTGGTGTATATATAACATGTAGGTATGGTATAAGTAGATTTTTCACATGTAGTGTGTGATTTTTACCTCTAACGCGGGCATCGCGATGATGATTATCATCTAAAGTGATTTGAAACCGTGTCCATTATATTATTCCAGGGGATATCCTCAGCTTGAAGGAAAAGAAAGAGCTTCAAAAAAATTCATTTTTTTAACACGCGGAAACTTTTTTTTTCTCAAGTTTTAACTCTTCTCTGCATTCTTGGTCAGAAGAATATACCATTAAAGTTGTTATATATTTATTCTTTACAACAAAGTTTAGAGTAAGAATGGATGTCGGACATGCACTTTGCACATATATGATGATACACATATGCAATTTTAGTATCCACTTTTCTCTCTAAAAAAGAATTCGCTTTTAGTTTCCCAGAAAAACTAGATAGGTATATAGCCTGTCTCTCTCAACCCAAACGAAATGGAAGTTAGTGAATCAAGCGAAGAAAATATCCGGTCATTTTATTGCCCCATTTCTTGTGTATTACTGTGTAGAAATATGGTGGTGGAATTTCAATGCTAAACTCTAACTCTGTGTCTGCTCTGGAATGGATTCTCTGAGATTTTCTTCCCGGATCAGATAAAGCGAAGAATCTCTCGCAAGTTTCTTAATGGCGATTGAAGGCAACTTAATGCTTCCTTGGGAGAGTGACTTTTCTTCTTGTATTCTCATTCCTCTTATTCTTAAACTTTTTTTATATATAACATTTTTCTTGCACTGTGTCAGAGTAGGTGGAATAATGGAGTAGAGTTTTAGATAAGGATTGAAATAATAGCTCTATCATGACATTTGATTTCCTTTCCTATTTTTTCTAACTTGTCGAGGTAAAAAGCGGAAAAGGTGAGTTGAGTAGCAATCAAAAAAACTGATTTCTATTCTTGGCATTCTTATTACATATTGTATATTGTAAGAAACGTGTATAACCAGATATGTAGTACATTTTTTCATGTAAATGTAAAGAAAACATTCACAATGAGTGTATTCATTCATCCATATCTGACTTGCATGAGGAGACTTATCTTTGACTACAAACTAACTATGCATTTCCATTAACTCGAATTCGAGAACTTTAAAGCTTCACCAAATCTCAAAAAAGCTGTAACGACTTTCTTGTAATGACAATCAAAATAATTCGCGAAGTAATTACCACTCCAATTACACATGTGTGCTTGCATTATTAGTATTGCCCTGTAAATACCCTCTTGAGAGAGAATAACATCTAAAAATCCTACTCTGTAAAAGCTCTTTTCACACACAGTTCATCTTACATATTTTAGCTTGATATTCCAATAAATTAAGAAGGTTGAGGTTATGTTATATGATTTATAGTCGTATTCATGAACATAGTAAACGCCGTACATAATTCTAGATTTTGTGACTTATGGTATTTTACTTTTTACGTAGGCACATATATATTTCATTTCACGAATGCATACTTTCCCGATAGGAAGGATATTAAATATTTTGCCAGACTAGTTAATATCATCCTGATATTGTGAAAGTGCAAAAGCATTTTTCTCTGAAATTTTGTCTGGATTTTGAGGGAGAGTTAAGTTTCTGCGAAAGCGTAGCAGCAGAAAGACAGAGAAAACTACACGTTGCTTCCATCATCATCCATCCAATATGTTAGCCATCAGCTCACTTTCATATGTGTTATTTCTGCTCCGTCAAGCACATCGAAATATGTTGGATTGGATTGAAAGTTCTGTGATCCCTCCTCCATTAAATGTGGATAGTATAAAGGTTCTATATACTGTAGAATATATATATATGGATATATATTTAAACGCATACATAATAACTGCACAGCAGACAAAAACTACACAAACAAGCTGCAAAATAATATACGGATGGAGGAATGTTGGCTGGATGTCTGATGAGTAATGATAGTGATGATGATGATACTTAGCGATTACTAAATAAGCCTGTGTATAAGTTGTGATATGTAGAAATTAAATGAATATGAATATATCACATATATAAAATCATATTTGGGCTTGTTTTTATAGGCAGCCGAAAGATGTTATTACACTTCTCATTTCCTATCAATCGTATCATCACATTGCCATACACAAGAAGGGAGTGAAGAATGGATGATGAAATACAGCAAATGTGGATTTAACACGAATATGATCGGCGGCGGCAGTGGCAGCAGCATCAGCAGCAGAAGTTGTTCTGTGGAATCATTTCATTGATGAATGCTACGATGAAAGTCATCAAAATAAAGGAGAAGTAATCAAAAAAGACGTTGTGTGCCGAAGAAATAAAATTGGGAAAAGAGTGAGTAAATTGGTATGATATGAGTGTGCGTACTTGATAAATCAAAAGTATATTAATTTATTTAGGAAAGTGATCTTAGAAGTACATTTCATGAAACGAATCAAGTTCTTTTTTCACGTTTGTAGTTTAGAAGTAAGGGTTTCTTGAATGATAACGTTTTATTTGAAATGGGTGAGTTTTGTGGTTGTTCAAACTCTAGTCAAATTTTCTAAAATACTGAGAATCATTGGTGGTTGTATTTGATATTTAAAGTGTAGAAGTATATCATATTTCATAAAATTAGAGTTTTCTCATTTTCACAAACTCTTTGTGATATACCTAAATGTTGTTGCTAAAAAAGGAAAATCCACAAATATGCAATGTTGATATTTAGAGAAGAGAATATTTTTGAAATTAATACAGAAACTTTTTAGAGTTCGACAGAAAATATTTTGCTAACTCCACAAATGAGTAAGCACTCTGTATATACCTTTTACACTGCATTTATCAATAATAAGATGACTATAAAGATTCTAATGAATATATTTTGTTTGATCTTTTGTTACGAAATTGAGGTCATTGTTGACTAAAAGCTAATTATTAATAAATTAAAATTGTATGTACATACATTAATTTAATCAACATCCGTTTAAAGCAAAATTGTGCAAACACTGTGGCTAGAAATTTTCTTTGAGGCGATATGGCTTCCTTTTATCATGCAATATTCAGCAAAATATTTCAAACAACAACGGAATGATGAAATAACTCATTATGAAATATTCTTTTAGGAGAATTCAATAAAAATATATATTCGCCATTAAACAACAGAAGGATATGAGCCAAGTTTTACTGGTGGAATGCAAAACATCCTTCTTATGCGTGTGGTTTTCTTCAGGCATGGCAGCAGTAGTGGTGTATGGTACAGTTGTAAATATTGTTTATAGACAAGAGAGGCAACCTATCAACCGTGTCGCTATTCCAGTTTATTATGCTCAGTTTTCTCATCTTATTACTTCCCTTTGCTTTCCTATCGAAAATGAAAGGAAAGTGATAGATATAAATAAGTTTGTTTTTTATATTGCTATTGCTTTCTTCTTCGCTTTTATCTTCATTCCTCAATTTTCTCTCAAGAAAATTGAGAGTTTTGCTATAAAACTAGAAAGACACAAAAACCGGAAGATGAAGAGAAAGGGTGGAACGCATAGCTTGATAATTTCATGAGTGATATTCCAATATATTTCGTTCAAATATCTTTTATAATATTTAATATTCCTTTCCTTCACAAACTTTTCCTTTTTGCACATCTAAACAAACATAAATAAGGTAGTATTGAGACGAAAGACGGAATACGATTTTGTTGAGAATAAAGAAAAGAGTACACACACACAGACACAACCGTTCTTTGTTTGCTTTCCTATTGCTTGTTTTTCCTCCTCACTTTATTTTCTTTCCTCTTCTCGTTCTCCGTCTCTCTTTCTCCTTGTTTTACTGTACATCGACACCACGCACTCATTGGTCGACATTTTCAAGTACCTTTTCCTCTATATCTATTTGGTTTTCTAAAAAACAAGCCTGTAAGAGAGTCGTAATAAATAGTAGCATTGACCGGGAGTTGCTCCAAGGCAAAAGGCAAGTACTATGCTTTAGTGACTTGAGTCAACTTCATCAGTCTGACCACCGCCAACACAACCATATCACTCTCTCTACCGCTTTGTCTTATTTTCATATAAAGAGACAATAAGATGAAAAAAGGAAGAAACATGAGAGGATTTTGTCTCCTTTTATTTCAAGAGGACATGTAATTTCATCAAAATCGATTCAAGCTCTTGCATCGCTTGACCATCCCTTTTTATTCCTTACCTTTTATATTTATAGCGCACAACGGCAGCATCAGTCCAACAGCTGCCTGGAGAAGAGTTGATTCTTTCCATCTCTTCATGATTCCTCCCTCTCTCTCTCTCTCTGTCATTCTCCTGTGGCAAAAATAAAGTTTTCTTGTATGTTCTTCCAATTTCTTCAATATTATACTATGAATATATAACGCATATCAAGAAATCATGAGAATACGTTATATAAAATACTTTTCATCCATCACTGTAGTATAAACCACAAATTTTTGAAAGTTTTTCAAACATATTATTAGTCATATATCGTGTGCCTATAATAACATCAGAGGATCGAATCCTGCTGCTTCTTTTTCCTTCATTTACTTTGTTCACTGGTCTGGTGGTTGTTGGTTTCTTGTTCAGCTGTTCAACGTCATGTCTTTACGGACAAACCAGTTGCTGCCGGTCCTGTTTATACTATACTTTCGCTTCTTTCCAGAGCTTCTAGTGAAAATTCCAATTTAAAGAAACCCTCAGGTAGCTTAAGTAAAGAAAGTGGTTTATTGGCGGTGGCCTGACGTAAGACTGCTAAGAATACGAAGAAGCTTTTTGAAGAGAGAAAAAAAAGTAGACAATCTTTCACAAACAACTACATATATGCTACGACATGCACTTATGAACGATATAATATGTTTTAGGATTCTGAGAAACTACATACATTTCTTTTGTGCGGACTTGATGGAGAGAAAAAATGAACATTTCTGGGGGAAAAAAATCTACCATATGATATGGATATGATATATATCACATAAGCAGATCAAAAACTGGCCTACTTGGATGAGATTTTTTTTTACAAAAAAGGGTAAGCCGATGTAGATGTATAAGCATCCTTTTTTCCTCTCGTCATTTCATCCTGGTTGTCCTCTTGTCTTCTCATCATGTGACGAGGAAAACTCAAGAAGAGTATATATTATATATAACTGACAGGAAAAGAAATTCAGACGCAGACGACAACAGAAAAAAAGAAGTGGGAGGACGATATGCGGATAGATAGACAAGTCACCCGTCTCATCACATGGCTCATGGCTTCCCAATTGGATTTTCACAATTTCACTTCCTCTCCCTCAGGTTTTTTTGGTCATATCATGGTAATGTTCAGCATCTTGAGTGCGTATAGATGAAATATTTTTTGTATGAAAATGAAAACTTTTATATATAATCAGTAACTGGGAAATATAAAATATTATAGAAATTTCTACCAGTTTGCTTGTAACTTTGATGAAAAGGAAAACTTATATTTTTCAAGTGTCTTTTTAACCGCATTTTATTATGAATTTGTTCTAACTTGTTATTCCTCAAAAGAAGAGGCGCATTTTTTTAAAGTGAAAGAAATTTAAGTTTTTATATGGCTGCCTTTTTCCTTGAAAGGAAGTAGAATTGGAAAGAAAATCCTTTTGGTTTTAAGAAAACGTCTGAGATTCTTCGATATTTTTCAAAGTTTTCGTTGAATTTCCTTTTTGGTTGTCTCTTTTGATCTCAACTTGGAATGTTGATCATTTTCTTTCGTTTTCCGTTGTTTTGTTTCCTTTATTTTACTGAAACCGAAAATTTGACTGAGTAAATATCTATTTTGAATACTCTTTTAGTTTTCGCCTATAGCGAACAATATCTTTATATTGTTGACAGTTTACAAAATTTTAAGACTAATGTGAATGTATACACCTATTTGAATGTATTTTTGTATGTTGTCTTGAATTTCTTGTATGGACTTTTTGTCAAGTGGCACTTATCTTGAGGTTACGCCAGCATACTCGTTGCTCATATAAGATGAGTGAAAACAGAGACTGAAGTTTTTTTGGGGGATCTTTATAAGTAAAGAGGATACACATTAGAAGCTCAAATATTGAGAAAACGGGAAGGATTTGTTAAAGGAATCGTATAACTATTACGACTGCATGTATGGATAAGATAGCAAAGATAGCCTCAAGAACTGCTCAGGGTCTTTTTTTGAATTGCTGCATCCGTTCTTCCGTACCGTTCCCCTATAAAATGTTGAATTGTATGTGTGTGTGTGCTGACGTGTAAGTATATATTTGAGTGCCGGTCGGTATACGTTGTACTTAAAGCATGCCAATTTACGTACTGCTGTTGCCCTAAAGGTAAGACAAGAGAATACTTGAGAAAAGAGTTCTGTCCCAAAATGCAATATCCAGAGAGGAAATTGAAAAATATCTGGATCGTAGGAATTTTTTCTCCTAAAAGATTGAAAATAGAGAATCAAGAATGTATGTCCGTTTATATATGTGTATATATATCATATACGATTTTTTTGCAGGAACGACAAACAAGGACGCTTACTACAAGATCTGATCAACTTTCTCTCTATAATCCGGAAAAAGAGGAAATTTATCCGGGTCTTTCTTTTCCCTTCTTGTACTTTTCAGAGGAAAGAAAATCTTCCATTTCCATTCGATTGTAAGTATCAGCACAGCAAAAAGGACCAGCAGGCAAAACCAAACCATTTAAAGAAAAGAAAATAACAAATCTATATAAGTAGTATATATGTAAAAAGTAATGTGTAAAACTTACAGGAAGTCGGTTATATTTGGACGGTAGTGATAGGAAGGAGAAAAAAAGAAAGAAGAGATTTTTTTAAAAGAAAAGGAAAATACGAGGGATTGTGTTAACTACATCCTCTCCCGGAAAAATAAGTACCTGAAGCAACAGCAGCAGGAGCCAGGAGCATAGAAAAAATCATTGTATGTAGATATAAAAAAGTGCTTGAATTGTCAGATATATAGATGTAGACACACATAGTGTTCATATGATCGTATAGTGCACTTTTCATAAAGTACAACATATAAAAAAATAAAACCAGATCGGAAGAATGTGACAATGTAATCTAATGTAATACAGTAACTTCAACGGTTTGTAAGCACATACTGCTGTATTTTCTCTTTTTTATATTCGCTTCCGAGTAAGTTGTATTGACATGGTGTGCGTTATACACAAAGTACGTATGAAATAAAAATAAAAACCTAATATCACTTCTTTGTCGATGAATTTGAGTTGAAAAATTGCGGTGTTTAAAAAATGTACATACATATTGTGATTACACATATATCTATATATAAATAGATGAAATGATGGGATATAAATATTTGGAGAAAGGAGCGGAAGTACTTTTATTACGTTTATACATAATACAATATTTTTCTTCTGTTAATTTTTTCTAACTTTCTTACTATGAGAGTCATTGTTTCCTTTCCATTTGAATTATACATTTTATTGATGCATTATTGTCAATTTTTATTTATTGATGCGTTAGCTGTTTTTTATTGTTATGATAGGTATATACTATTTCCTGTTTCTCTTCCGGGTTGAAATTAGGGAAGATCTGTTTGTTTTATATATGTAACTAACTGATGTAGTTTTTCCAAGTTGAGAAATGCTAGCAGTAAAATGTAAATTTGGTTTTCTCAATAAATATAAACATTTTCTGTTTTGACCAACTTAATTTTATATTGCCCGTAGTCTAGAAAGGTTTACATATTTCCTATGCAGTTGTGCATTGTCTATGTTGAGGTTGAGAAATGAAGTTATACTCAATAAACTAAAGCACTTTAATAGTTTATACTTCTTTATGCACATCATGCATAACATTTAAATCTAGCTGATATCAAAAAGATATTTATTACCAAAGGATGCGTTTTAGATTTTTTGAATTTCCTATCAACCACAAAAGGATTAAAAAATTGATTATCAATACTGTTAATACATTATAGTAATTAATTGCAAGACTTTGAACATGGTAAACAGATGTCTGCTATTCAAAATAAACTATGCGTGAAACAGAGCACAAGTAAAAATACAAAATGACAGCATTTAACAATCCACCTTTCCAAAAATATAACAGTATGAATTTGCAGATTTTCTGATGAAAGAAAACTAAGCTGGATGCGACATCATTCGAGGAGAAAGGAAGTTAATTCCACTCAGAATCATCGTATTCGCTTTCATACGCCGAGAATGAACGAGACTTTATTGATCTTTGTGAAGAGATTTTGTTTAGAGCATGAAAACATAGAGTGCAACAGGGAAACGGGAAAGTAAGTCTTGTTTCACGAGAAAGCGAGTCCTTCTTTGTTGTGTAATTTTTTGTGCTTTAAGAGTCTAAAATCCCACTGTAACTACAATCTAGTTATAAGATATAATAGCAAATATTTTA
>JAQFYG010000969.1:0-22403 GCA_034694325.1 Entomobrya corticalis
CCCTATGTCCTTAGTTTCAGCTCTCTAGCATACGTATGTATAGCCCAGTGTAAGCTTTAATGAAAAGGTGAGCCAGGCGACACCAGGCCAGGACAGATGACAAGTTGGATAAAACCATATGGCCCTACAGCCAAATAATTTATTAATAGGCATTTATTTGTAAAGTATTTTGACTATAACTAAGTGATTTGTAAATCCCAGTTTTTAATTCATTATCTACTGCAAAGGGTTGGCAAAATACATGTAGTGCTACAATAAAAATTTAAAACCAGCCCAAAAGATTTAAGTCAAATGTTTTACATATTTTGAAACATATAACAAAATAAATGTAAATCTTACAATCAGAAATGTTGCTCCTAAAAGCAAAGCCTTGAGTTCAGAATTGATTCCAGGAGGAAATATAATCCCGAATACATCAGCATCCGTAGAACCATCAACCAGAACTCCTTTCCAGCGATTGGAAATTTTCCCACATTTGCTCACTCCATCAGATGCATATATCTTGTTATACAAAACTAGTATTAAGTACAACGGTTTAAAAAAAACTAGAGTAAAGCATATATTAAATTCTCACAGAGAATTCCACATCGCCACATCTGCATTGACATTGACAAGGAGGCCCTTCAATAATAAAGACCACCTGGTTTGACCTATTCTTGACATGAACAATTGGTCGAAGTCCCCACTGTTGCTCGAATGTTCCGAAAGGATGTCCTCGAGGGGATTCCATGTACATGATCTAAAACATATTTACTGAATGAGTTACTAAATATGTAAAATCCATTTAGATCGAGTTTTGAATTCGTCAAAATCATTAACCTGCAAGAAGCAAGGAAAGCAACATTCCTGACAATTATATGGTCGATATAAAAATATCACTGTGTTCCCATCAGAACCTTTGATATTCAGCCAAAGCGGCCGTAAAGAACGAGCCCACCATCGAGCACAAAAATCAGAACTTTCTTGAGCCACAAAAATTGCCTGATTATTTTCGTTAAGGACTTCAAATCTTTTTTCAGTATCACATCCAAGTACAACTATAATACGGGGATGTTTAAGATGAAAAACTTCACAATTGAATTAAGTATAAAAAATACTACTGATGATAACCTTCTTCCTCTTCCCGTGCTTCCTTGATCAAGACGCGTTCACAATTTCCAAGTGGTATGAAGTAATCTAGGTCATGCTCCTGAAAACTTGAAAATCCTGAAGGGATGCCAATCCTTTTTCCGTTTAGGCTGCGAAAACCTTTGAAATTAACCAAATATTTATAAATGTCGATTGTGATTTTATATTTATGTTAGAAATGAACGCAAACCTGGCTGATCCCGGACTACAGGCATTTCTCATGAAGTCTTAACAAAATTCCAAAATCTTAAACTAAATTCGTCTGATTTACAACCGTATAAAAGCCCAAAGAAAATTCTGTTTCGTATATTTGTTTCCAAATTGTGTATATTTTAAGCACCTACATTATAGCATATTTTTAGTTGAACATTCTTCTCCTAAGTATCTACCTTATGATACGTGTTATTTATTATTGCACTAGAAGAATGACAGGAAGCCGAAATCTTAAAAGTACATATATCATGTTTAAACCCATATTTATATCACATACGAAGTATAAAATCAATACAGATTGCGTGACATTATCACTACCAGCATTACAATTTTAATCCATAAGCATAAAATAATACGATGTTGCGGTATATTGCTAAAATATATTGTGACCACTTTTAAATTTAAATTTCTTACTATAATATGATTCATCCCATCCCGAAATAATATATTTGTATTATTACCTGATATCTGTATTTGAAAGCAAAGAAACCGTCATCTGAGAATAATTCTTAACTTATTTGTAAAAACTTACGTTTTCAATTTTGTTTTATGCATACTTATAAATTTAAAAAAATATGATTCTCTTAAGTTTAATCAAAATATCTCCCCACCACAACATAAGTTTTAGAGCATCAAATTTTTGAATGGATTTTTATGATAAATATGCTTTGAAATTGCCATTGTGCTGAATTGCGAGTTACTAGCGTGGCAACAAGTTCTAGACTACTATTTCCTTATACAATATATATACGAGGGTACTTTCCGTCAAAGTGGCCAGCTTTTTATTGTCAAGTGTCTCGTTTTAACATAGATCAACAAATTTTATTTTACTTTTCGACATAATAATCCTTAAGCACTTCACAATTTTTTCACTAATGAACAAGAGCCCCGATGCCATCTGTGACGAATGCCGAGGTTTTGCGTACGAGCCATAAAATTTGAATTTTTAGGTGCAACTGGTTTTTACTCTGGAGGCTGTGGGCCAGCTTTCAGCCAATGTGATTGAAACTTTTTTATGTTAACGTTATATTCATAATGGTTTGACTGTCACAAGTTAAAATTTTCAGGAGCAAATAATCTTAATCTGCAAAATACGTGTCTTGAAAAGTCAAAGAAATTGGTCTGATCACAAATATTAGCCCTCGTAAAATTCAAGTTAGCTTATGCTTCCTGTTGTTAATCCAACGGAGAAGTACGAAAGAGCTTAGGTTGACATTTTTCTGATAGACAGCAGAATTCTCCTTTGACTGATATGCAGGTTTTTATCTGATAATGTTTTTCTGTAAAGATACAGCCACTGAAAGTCTGGCCATTTTGACCGGAAAAGCCTACGTATAATAATGAGTGTTCAATTTAGATCACCAGTAACATTACTTTTTTCATTCCCAGTCAAAATGTTAATCATTTGAATGAAATAAATTTCAAGAATTTCTCCATAGCAAGCATCTTTGACCTCCCACTTTTCCATTTAAAGTATTCCATGTTTTCTTCTTTTCAACTTTCCGAAAAGACACGGTTTCCGTTTCCAAAATTTTAAGCCAATCGACAAGATTTGTGCAATACTCATTAACTCATAGGATAGGTAGGTTTCTCCCAATTAAAAATCGCAACCTACTCAAAATAAAGACAATCCGTTTTAGTAATAAAAGTCATAAAAAATATCATTAAATTCCATTATACTATTATTTATATTGCAAAAATAATGTTTGTTTTCATAAAATATTTATCGATCATGAATGAGAAATCGTCAATTTCTTTTTTTATTCATTCAAATCAATTTTAGCAGATCTTAAATCTTATCTTCTACAATACTTATATCTAAAAATATATCATATGAATTTATCTCAAATTGCCGATTTCATTGCCTTCCTACAAAAACAAACAAACAGTCTAATTTCTCAGAACGCGACAGGCCATTTTGCTTTTGTGTGTGTAATGCCGAATAAATATAATCGAGTAAAATTCCTGGGATGCATGCATGATGTAAAATACACAACTGGGATATAACTGGTACAAATATTTATTTTGTCAACTCAATTAAATCTTGATTCGGTTTTAACCAATCAATGAATTTTTATCACCTTTTCAAATTCAATCATAAAATAAAATATCTATCAATTATTCAGTTGCTAACAAAGACAAAATAGCTACGAGAAAAGCACATACGAATGAAGCCAATAATTAATGACTATTGCATTCTTTTTTATTTAGTCATTTATCCATCCATATTCATTCAAGTCATTCATAATATACCAAATATGGTATTCTAATCTCTTCCCTAATTTTGCTATTATTGCACCACTTATAGCCTTTTCCCCAAATTTTGCTACCCTTCGTTTCATTTTGGGATTCGCTCTTATCGGAGTTTACTCTTGTTCATACATTCTTACAATCGAAGTGATTTCCGAGCAATGGCGTTCTGATGCTGGAAACTACTTCTCTCATTCGCCTTGGGCTACACTCTGCTCCCAATAATTGCCTATTTTGTTCGTTCCTGGAAACTTCTCCAAATATTTTGCTCCTTGCCATCTATTTTACTTATCGTTACTTGCTATTTCCTCCCGGAAAGTCCAAGATATCTCATGAGGAAAGGAAACCTGAAAGAAGCAGAACGGATTTTAAGAGACGCAGCAAAAGTAAATAAAACGGAGGAAAATATTCCAGAAAATTTTGGAGATCTGATTCAGAGGATTAATCACCAGGAACGAGAACCTAAGGAGGAAGCTACATGTTGGGCTGGATCCAAACGAATGGGAAATGAATATTTCAGTATTGCCAAGTCCCCAAAGTTGAGAATCCTGTTTTTAATCTTATGCTTTTGCTGGTGTGCTATTGGAATGACTTATTATGGATTAGGATTAAACTCATCGAATCTGTCTACCAACAGATACGTGTAACTGAAAAACTAAATATTTGACAATCAAATAATTGAGCTAGTATTACAATATTACAATTATCTAATCGCCATTTTCAGATATACGTTTATCGCGGGTCTACTCGAGTTTCCTGGATATTTATTGGTACCCTTTTTATAAACCGTCTTGGGAGAAAGCCAGTGTTTATTGGGTGTTTATGAATATGTATATACTTTTGTCATTCTTTTGAGTTATTTGGGAAAATTGGTCATTGGTGCGAACTTTTCCCTTTTATTTTTGTACTCATCCGAGATGTTGCCAACTCTGGTTCGAAACTCTGCACTCGGAATTTGCTCTATGATGGGCAGATTTGGCTCGACAATTGCTCCGTTTATTGTTGATGTTTTGGTATGTTTGTAAATTTTTAACAATTAAAAAATGAAGCTTGAAATATTCTAAAGAAAATTAGTATATTTTAGGGATTATATATCTTATTTAGGGCCGTGATCATCACATGCACCCATGTCTTATTTTTGGATGTTTAGCAGTATTAGCAGGATTACTTTCTGTGATTCTACCAGAAACTTTGAACCGTGGCTTGCCGGAGACAATTGAGCAAGTGGAACTGGAAAGTAAAATAAAATCGAAGAAGAAACCTAACAATGATTTGAATTTACAGAAAGAAGTTGGTGTTTATGTAGACTAAAGTTTAAAACGTTAGATTTTTGATTATTGAAATTAAATATAAATATTTATTTAAAAACTTAAAATAAAAAAATTAATCAATAGTGCAAATAATTTAGTTGAAGACAAACATTTAATAAATTATCGTTTATATTGTGCAGTTATATTCTTTAACTCGGTTTTACAGTGTCTTTCTTCCTTCAAAATAAAATGAATTTATGTGTTTGGGTGGATTTTCTTTATAATATTGCATATTATTTTCTGATCTCATCATTCTCATCCATCTACTTTCAATTTTTTTCTTTTCTCATAAAAACTCTACCAGGTGCGTCCAATGTCCAAAACTTGCAACCATTTAGAGTTCGTAGCGACTCAAACCTTTCGTGAGAAAAAAATCCTGTGGAAACCGTTAAACATTTTAGTACAACTAAATTAAATTTACGACTAGTTTATATATTTTGAAGTATATTTTCTTCGGAGCATTCGCGAAAATTCATTACTGTTGATAACGTCAAACTCAAGATAAACTTTTATGGATTAAATGCCATTGTATCGTGTTAACACAAATCTTTATCATAATCGTGTCTCATTGATTCAACATGGGTGACAATGATAGCCGTTCAGGGAGAAGCAACCGTAGTGCTACCAGCTCCCAAAAACGTCAGAAACTTGGAGGAGCGGAAAGGAAAAATCAGGATGAAGACCGCATTCAAGACCAAGAGCCGCCGTTGACAAAGGCCCATGAAGAAAAGCGACGAAGTCAAGACGGAAGTAAACAAAACTCTAACGATGGCAGTAAAAAGGCTGGAGGAAGCAATGCTAACGTTAAAAAACGAAAAAAAAGCACCAGCAAAAAAGCAATTGAACCTCAAGAACGAAATGAGCAGATCGTTGCAAATAACGAGCCTTCTTCTCTCTCTCCAGCACGAAAGTCCAACGACCAACAGCCACCACAAAAGACTAAAGACAATCGGGGGTCTATAGGACCTTCCCAAAGCCCTCCATCTCCTCCCCCTCCAAGTGGTCTAGAACCTGAGGTAGTGGTTCCAGTGTTTCGGGTAACCAACCCCGAAATAATACCGTTAAACGTCCTCAAGAAATATTCTGAAGGCCTTCAAGTAGACGACGACCACAAATCCTCCAAGGGCGGTTCCTCTCACAATGGTCCTACGGGAAGTGCTGCAGGTTGGACTGTAGTTAAACGAGCAACAAGAAAGTCGATAAAGTCAAAGTCGATTGCACATCACCACCTCAAAAAGCTGGTACCTCATTCTTCTCCATCAGCAAGTCCCCCTCCTTCCCAGCAAAAGCAACCCCCTCCACCTCCAAGTTCCATCGAAGAAGAATTTTACGAAGACGAAAGCCTGGAATTCGAACAGGATGAGACCACCTTCGAAGACGAAGACGGTTACTCTTATTTGGAGTATGAGTCACGAGAGGACACGTTCAACGATGAAGACGAGGAAGAGACTGAAGCGATTATCGAGAAGCACAAGAGCAGGGGCACTTTACTCCGCGAAGCTTGGGAGAACATTAGTTCAGATATTGTAAGGACCTTCGACTCTCCCTGCAGGATCTTCAAACTTAGAGGTTATCACTCAGAACCTGATTTATCCCTACCATTCGAAGACAAGTTTGACCTCAAATTTGAGGACCATCCTCCAAAAAGGCAGTTTGGTTGGGAGGAGGAAATAGACTCAGAAGATGGAGGAACCCTGAGAAAATTTGGAGAAAAATTTGTCAGCTGTGAAGACATTGCTAAGCAGTTTTCAGGATCCGAATATCCCGACCTTGTTCGAGGTGTATTATCAGAGATCAAGTTGAGGTCCTACGCAATCGATGATAATATGAAAAATTCATGGTGGGAGCTTTACGACTGGGAACGCAAAAGGTTTTCATTTTATGACGAGTTATTTGCAATGGGTTATGTCGTCGACTCGTTGGAGGTGTTGTCCCCACCTCCAAAGGATTCCGAGGGAAACCCGCTAACAAAAGGCGAGTATTTTGTGGAGGCGGAAGAAAAACATTACAGAAAAAAGGTAGACTATGGAAGGGTAGTTTTCAAAACGAAGCACGTTTACACTGGAAACTTCCAAGATTGGTACTTTGAAGGCCCCGGCAGGTACTGCTGGCAAGATGGTACCATTTACCAAGGAGAATTCTCAAAGGGAATGATGCACGGCCCTGGCTCCATTCACTGGCCAGATGGCTGTATTTACGATGGTCACTTCATTTATGGCAAGCGTACTGGATGGGGCGTATATTCTTCCGCCGATGGTATGAATACTTATGCTGGGGAGTGGCTTAACGGTTTACCTCATGGTCATGGCAAAATGTGGTATGACCCTGAAGACGATGATAACGACTATTACGAAGGTCATTGGATGGGAGGACTACCTGAAGGTTCTGGAACCCGGCAGTACTCTACTGGTGATCGTTATGTTGGGAACTGGGTAGAAGGAATGCGTAACGGCTATGGGATCATGATTTGGCTTCAGGAAAGACAAGTTTACAAAGGAGAGTGGGTGGATGGCGTACCAAACGGTTTCGGAAAGCATATCTGGTATCTTGAAAGGTCCTTAGCGAATAGTTTTCCCACGAGGCATGTTTATCAAGGCAACTGGGTACTGGGGAGGAGGGAGGGGATTGGAAAAATGGTTTATCCTTGTGGTTCCGTCTACGAAGGAAGATGGAAAAATGGGCAGAGACATGGAAAAGGAATGTTTATCAATCCTGCAGGGGACCTTCTTGTGGGCTTATTCAGGGCTGGAGCGATTTTAGGAGGCTCAGATGTTCCTTTGCATGCGCCCACTTATGACTGTGACTATGTGGGGTTAACGGAATGGTTGACGGCAAAGTTTAAGATGCCGTTAATGGAAGATGATGTGGAGGAGGAAAAGCTTGTCGAGATAACAAAGAAGTTTTTGCCTTATCTTCGGAAATTGTATCATCGTGCGGGGGAGTATAGCCATAAGTACGGGAAGCATGGTTTGTATCCAGCTTACATGAAAAAAAGTTTAGACCTTTCAAAAACCCAGGGTCCTGCGAATGATAAGCATCATGGACTTGGAGTAGAGGATGATGATTTATTTACATCATATCATCCGGAGCACCATGTCCATCCTAGAGAGTATAGTCGTCTAGATGAACCTGAACACATGAAAGGAAAAGTTGATAAGCCTGACGCGCTTGATGGAGTAAACCCAGTTACCCGATTTGGATTATGGTTGCTTATCAAAGACTGCGATAACGTTCTGGATGAAGTGACTATGGCTTATTTTGATAAAATTTGGTGTGAAACTCCGTCCCTCTCTTTTCAAACAAGGCATAACCCCTTCGAGCCAGTTTATCTATGGCAGTTCTTGCAGACCCTGATTGTGGCAAGTGTGGCGTATTTTGTAGATATTCCACGGTTGAGACAGCACCAGGTTGATAAAAGTAAGAGTGTGATGGAACCTGCGGCAGTTAGTGATACGACGTTAAAAGGAGGCGTCAGCTATGCAGAACAAAGAAGAGCTTTTATTGCCAGGCACTCAAGACAAAACCGACATGGGGCACTACACCATTTGGGGTTTTCGCCGACGGTTGATGACACACAGACAGTTTCAAAGGGGAAAGGGGGTCATCATCATCAAAGGAATAAGAGCACCTATGGTGGGAAGGACAAGGACCGGGATGATAAGAAACACCATCACAAGAAACATGGCGAAGGGAAGGAACCTTTGGAAGGTGGAGGTGAGGCCAGTAGGAATGTGAGCAAAATTAGTGCAGTGAGTGGTGAAAGGGATGGGAAAATGGAGAAAAGTCCCGATAAAGGGAACAAACAGGGAAATACAAGAAGAAGTATGGCAGCAGACGGGGGGACAAAAAGGGGGAGTGGTTCAAGTAATAACGATAACAAGAGGACCTCAATAGTGCCTAGGAGGAAAACGAAAGAACTTATTATTATGGAGAGGGGAAGTGATAGTTCTAAAGGAGCTAAAGGAGGAGGAGGAGCTACTAGTGAAGAGGAAGGGCTTAGCATTCCCGAAGACGATTTGGAGGAGTCTATTGACCCTGACGAGAATGGAGACGAAGAAGAAGGCAATGTTCGAAAGTCTGTGTTATTCGAAGGGGAAGAGAACGAAGAGGAAAATGAGATCTTGTTGGAGGGACTTCCTTCTCCACAAGGTTTGTCGATAAGTGAATGCTTTGAAAAGTTCCTGCATAAAAAACTCCTTCCATGCTTAAGGAGAGAAGCTGGATCCAATTTGCCAATGATGCCTCAGCCCCTTCCAGCCCTTGTTGATATGTACGACGCCTTTAAAGGAATAAAACACAGGGAAATTGTCAAGGGAAAGGAGTTTTTAAGGAGTGCCCTTCCCCATCGAATTTTTCCGAACACCAAGGACGCCTTATTCTGGCACCGTTGTCCGGAGCCTTTGAGTCATCAAGTGGATATGGACGAATTACTAGAAATGTTTCGAAACAAGTTCGAGAAGGTCGAGGACGAGTCTACTTCGGATGGAAATTTTGAACAGAAACTTGAAAGTGAGTATCTCGGAACACAGGCTCAAAGCTCGGAGACAACCTTAAAGCTACTGAAACTGTGCAAGGACAACCCAATAGAGGACGAGTGTCCAGGTGCTATTGCTGCCGGAATGGGGTCACATGCTCCGCCTATACCACTTATTGATAATGAAGATGTCCTTGTGGACTTGGGAAAAGTGGATGAATCTGATGACCTGCAGCCGTTGGCTGATTTTACAACGGAAGGCCATCCTTTTGCGGAAGATGAGTTGGTGCCGGAACCATTTTTGTTGGCGGATGACTACAAGTGTATTCCTGTTCGGTAAGTGTTTAATGATAATCTCCTTTGGCAGAGTATAATAATGACAATGACAAGTACTGATAGTTTTTTCATCCAGCCGAAAGTACCAACACTTTGAAAATATAAATACCCGAGATGTCTTCAACGTTCTTCATCAACTGTATCCAAAAATGTGTACTGGAAAATACGAGAAGGATTTACAGTTTGAGGTTATTTTAAAATAAGCTTTTATAAGTAAAAATAACATTTTCAAAGAAAATATTTTAATTATATTTTATACCTTTATGACAACAGCTTATATTTTGCGATTGGCTTTGGTGCATATCCCTTCTTGCAAAAACCAGTACCGAACGTGAATGTCGAGACGCTTGGAGGTCAACATCTGATAAGCGAAGACCATTGACAAACCCCCAAAGTCTGGGAGTATACGCCCACTACATTAAGCAGATAAAGAACAACCCATATTTAAGCTTGACTCCTCCCCCTGATTTTGTACCTAAAAGGAAAAATAAGCAGAATGCTTCTGCTCAAGAGAAAATTGAAAATGAAGAAAAGAAAGCTGTCAAATTTTCATAGAAGAATATAAAACAAAATATTTAACAATGTTTTAACTGTAAAAGTGATCTTGTACCAATAATTCGTAAAACAAGCAAAAATGTAAATGGCTGTTATAATAAAAGATTTGATTTGGATTTACATTTTTATTAGTCTTAAAAACAAAACAAAATTAAACTACTATGACGCAACACACAATTAACATTTGCACAGGCTTTTCTCAAGCTTCTCTGTAAATCTTGCATGCATTCAGACTATTTCAGACCAGGAATTCGTCAACATGCAAACAGGCAATAAATGTCTGTCTGTCAACTGTCTACACATTATAAAGATACATACCTAAGCTTTTCCAAGAAAGAATACAAGAAGAAGTCAATTACTACATTAATGTTAGACATCAATGATCAAAATTGACAAACAAGAGCAGTAAAATCGATAAATTAATCTTAAAGTTTATTCATCTTTTGGCACCAGTGCATTTAAATCACCCTTATAACAAATCGGATAATATTTTTCGTTACACGGAGCATCATTGAACTTGTGCGTGTTTTCAGTCTCCTCATAGTATCCGGGATTCCAGAGTCTATTTGTAGTCAAACAAATAAAACAATTTGATTCATTTTTGGCGTGACTTTATGTTGAAATTTCAAAATCTGTATGATTATTTAAATAAATTGTCAAAAAAGTATGTATAATTCATTAATGATGTCTTATTACGAGCCACAATGCTCTGCCTTTGTTGTCGGATCCTCTATCGTATGACTTGGTTGCCCGGGATACCAAAAATCATAATCCAATGGATATCCTATACCCGCCCACACCCATTTCCCCTCCTCCACTTGATCCGTTAACCCAATCCAGTATCGCCTACTTATTCCGAATTCCATAATTTCTATGTTTTTAAAATTTTCCGGGTTCTCAATATCATCCCTTTTGCTGCTGATTCCTTCAATCGCTGACACCAAAGCTTCAGCATCTTTTTCGGTTGGTAAGACAACAAGTTTGGCGTCAACCGCTTCACAAGCTGCTGCAGAGTCGCCCCATGTCATCTAAATCACAATTAATGTTTACTTGAAATGCACTTTAAAATGCATCTAAAATATAAAACGTTTTTCAATTTAAAATATCACCGATTTCTGTAAAATAATCCAATCTCCTACTGGCTTTTGCTCTGGAGGTTCCCCCTCTTTTATCTTTTTATCTGAAAATAAAAAAAATATTAAGTTACACCAGCCATATTTAGTTTCAAAATCAACTGGTAGATAGATACCAATTAGAAAAGGCCCAGCAGCAGGATTATCAGGTCCTTCAATTCCAATAGTAGTACTCTCGGCATCTGCGTCATCTGGGGGAGGGGGAGGAGGAAGATCTTCATCCGCAAATGTCATGGAGGGAAGCAACAAGGAACAAAGTGTTGTTAGTACTGATATCCAAATAATAAATATTGACCCCTTCATATTTATAATATATTTTGAAATTATAGGCAAACAAACAAATTGAACAAGTTATGAACTGCTTTTAAGAAAGCGAAAAAGGTTTTAATTTTTTTTGTCACGTGTAGTTTTCTAAGAAAAGCTGAGTTGGCATAGGAAAATTAATGTTCTGTTTGTGAAAAAAAATTATTTACAGAGCTAAGTTGTTATATCAGTTGATTCAAAGAAAATGGGGATTTTTAAATGATGATGATAACACTTTTTAATTGTTATTCCTTTAGCTTTAATTGTGTGTTGAGACGAGAGTCACAATTTCTGGAAGCAAAACAATGAACAAAGGAATCGAGCCGAGTTATGATTCCAATGAATTTGATTGCAGGGGGATGCAATTTTGTGCATTTGCACCGTAAATGTCCTAATTGTAACAGCTGCTATATGCAAACTGAATTTCAGACGTACAGCCATAATTTGAAAGCTAAATTCAAATAAAATAACATTTAAATAAAGTAAAAAATAACTAAAGAATAAAAGTCAAATTCTCGGGAAAACATGTTAAATCATTATTTTGGTTTTGTGTGTAACTATGGACGCTCTTAGTGTCCAAATTTCATCATTGTGACATGTATCAAATCAATAAAACAAAAGTTTTGAATGCTATTATCTTTAGTTTGTTCTAGTTTTCTGTACAAATATTTGAAATAAAATTCACGTCATGTGAATTTACGCCATCCATAATTTAAAAGCAATTTAAACTTAAATGAAAACAACAAATTTTAGTAACAAGAAATTTTTTCGGACCTACAGACCGGTTTTACTACAAACATATATTATTTAAAAGCTATTCGATTATGGCAATATTTTATTTGGTTCATCCGACTTTTTACAACCTTCTGAATCCACATTCACTTTAATTTTTTCATCCTTTGGATTTTCAACGTCCGCAACAGTTTGTGGAATCTTCCTGTTCATAGTTTCCGGAAGCAAACATAATATAAGTGCACTTGAAATTATCCCCGCAACACCAAATGTAATGATTGGGATTTCTTCTGCCATCGTTCCCTATAATTTTCACAATAATAAATTGTATATCTAGTCTAGTGTCTAGTCATCATCACTGAAATTTAAATGTAGCCAAATTTCTAAATTACCAAAAGATTTAATTGCGGTATCATAGCAGCCCCAAGTCTTGCAACCATAATGCAACTTCCCAAAGCCGTATTTCTATGACTGGTTGGAAATAATTCCGCCGTATAAACATGAATTACGTTGATTGCCACAGTTGCCGCGACTTTAGCCATCATTGTTATGCAGATTTGCCCAACACCTGTATATTGATCATAAAATATTTGACAGTTTGAATTCATTAACTGTTAAAAAGATCATTATATCAATTTGATTTTTTATACCAGCAGGCAACAGAGGAACTGCGATGCAGCACACCCCAGTAACAAAAATACTTGTAAACAACATCAATTTATATCCAATTTTGCTCGTTAGAAAAATCGAAATTAAATGACCCGGAAATTCTGAAACGATGCTCAATACAAACATTAAATACGGGTTTCCCACAAGATTTACGCTGTTGAAGGATAGCCCAAAATACTGTAAATTTGTTGCAAACCAACAAAACATCATGACCAGTGTCCTTTGTCTCAGTTTTGGATATCGTAATAAATCCCATGCACTGGGACTGGATTTATCAGCTTTGGTTTCCTTGGCAGCACATTTCTCATTTTCATTTGTGGGTTTTTCATTATCTTTGCATTTATCATTGTTTTCTGGAATAATTTCCAAAGTTGGGATGACTTTAGGCTTTTTTGTATTTTCAAGGGCAATATGCACTTGGACCTCCTTTCCATTAAATTTCATTGCCTTTTTGAAAATTTCTATAGCTCTTCCTCTCTGACCGTTTGTCCACAAGAAGCAGATGGACTCATCCATCAACCTTTACAAAAGCGAAATAATCAAGTTTCCATGTAAACTAATATAGCTTTAACTTTAGTTTTACAATATTACATACCAAAAATGACCAAAAAGTAGAAGAGAGTGCATTGCAAAGATAATCTGAAGAATTTTTGCAGAAATTGGCAAAAAATAAGCCCAAGCTGCAACGACAATGCCTCCAAGACCAAACCAAACAGTAAACATGGTACTGCAGGTACTTCGTTTAGACGCGCCAACAAGTTCTACCGCTGCAAAATTTTCGTATTTTCATTAAACCAATCATAATAATTTAAAATATTTTATAAATGTCTTAAGATTACTCAATGCCACTGAAGAAACCACAGTTCCTGATCCGCCAAACAAGCCATACCAAAATATGGAGAAAGCGTAGATATAATAGTTGTTCAGAAATGCTCCGGCAACACCGAAAAATAGTTGTAAAATTCCAGAAACGCAAAATACCGGCTTTCTTCCAAATCTAGTAAAATGCAATTATAAAGTTTAAATACTTCATTCCCTGTCTATTAGATATATAATTTCAATTAAAATATTTCGTGAATTCTACTTGTCTGCTAATGAGCCGCAGACAAACGATCCAACCAAAGTCCCCAAAAGAAATATTGATTGCAACAAGGCTCGCATCCAACTTCTGTCACAGACCATGTTCCACTTTTTCAAAAATTATAAATATTTTGTTTAAACCAAAACTTTTATCCCGGATAAGCTTTAAAAAATAATTCAAAGAAGAGAAAAAAGAAAGAGTAAATACATCAGCCACTCTCGAACTTGCAAAAGTAGAATTGCTGTACACGTAACCATCTTCACAAGGACCAACAGAACCGTTATAGTTATCGTATTTCAAACAAGATTCGAATTTTCCTTTGTTTCTTGGAATGTACAATTGCATCTCGCTTGTGATGTTTATGTTGTCATAGTGATACCCATCAACTTCATTTACGTAGCATCTAAAATAAATTTTAAAAATATTAATCTGGTAATGTACTGTATATATTACCTGAGAGATTTTTTTGTCAAAAATTTATTTAAAATTTACATACCTGTGTTCAGCGACCGGAAATACAAAGACAAAGCTCATCATATGAATGGCGAATAGCAGCCATGATAAGCAGTGAAGGATATGTTGCTTTAATTGATATGGTCCGAATTCGCCTTTAATAAGCCATGAAAATTTTAAACGGTCTACTTTTTAAAAACTTATCAACAAAATGAAGTAAATCTTACCTAATTGGCTTAACATTTCCTGTAAATCAAGCTCATCTTTCGGTCCCATTTTGTCACTTTGACAAAATCTAGTCCTGTGTTCAAAACTTTGATTCTTTTAATGATAGAAACTTCCAGTGTCACCAAATACAGTATGATCCCTTAAAAGATTTTATTTAAAACAACATTGAAAAAATCTTCAGTTGCTTTAATGAAAGATTTAATATTGCAAAATCAGCGTATTAATTATTATTATTACTTTTAAAGCAGTTGTTCTTAATGTAAACATGTAAAAAGCTGAAGGCTAACATAAAATACAAGTTTATGGAAAAAATAGGTACAATGAAATTAAGAAGCTTTAAAACAAAAGTAAAATGTTTTTTTGAATAAATATTATTTCAACATCAATGTCCTTTTGTCTGTCTTACAAACATTATGTCTAATATTTGTGTTAATTATGAATTCATTTTTACAAAGCAAAGAAGAATTCAAAATTGTTCATTTATTTAGGTCAATGTGATAAACATATTAAATTATGAAATGATTGTAGTTGCAAATTTTAAACAATTTTCCAGGGCTATAGGTTACGCTATTTCTACATATGTAGTTTATAAATCATTTTATTAATCCAATTTGAGTTTTTTTTTTGCAGAATCATAGCTTTATGGGGAAAATTGTGTTCGTCAATCACTAGGAAATCATTTATGTCAGATGTATAAATACTTTTAATTTCTAATAAATCGATATTAAAACAGCATTATCAAAATTTTATGCATGTTTGATGAAATATGTTTTGCGCTGATGAGTTCAAGTCACAAGTGATATATAAAAAAATATACCTGAATTTAAGTAATTTTATTCGTCAATTTTTATTTTAGCATGTCATTGTATGCAATCGTCAGGCCAGACTTGACAATAAAATTTCTAGCTACATAAATCACCAATATATTTACTGAGAAAGGCTTATAGTCTATTTATTTTCATAGTTCCAAATAACTAGCTGTATACTTAAATTTTTCTCTATGATTTATTTTAAGAAGCGTTTAATCGATACATAAATAATTAATAGTTAGTAGACATCAAACTTAAATTATTGTAACCTTGCTGTTTTCGTTAGTAAATTTAAACCCCTGATATTTGTAATGATCGACTATCAATTGAATGTACTGGACATTAAATATCAATGCTTATGAAGTAGTATTTATACATTATGCAAACCAATGTATTGACATGTATTAAACAAATGAAATGTTTCTGCTGAAACCCATAGATGCAGAAACTTTCTTACAATTTTTGATGATTAGTGGATTATGGTCATGGTCGTTATCAGTATAAATATGTGCCTAATGCCTATGTCTAAGAAATGCAGAATTCTCATCTTGGGCGACTTCGTCGGCGTTAATTGTTGTCGTCACCAAACACAACAGGGCTGCTCCTAAGAGCAAGAAAATTGTTTTTGTTTGCATTCTTTCCCAGCTTTTTAAACTTACAACTTTTCAGAGGACTTTACGCTTTGAGCTCCTAAAACCCGAAAGATGCCAAATAAAATATTTCCTCAATTATTTATACCAAAACACGTCTCATTTGAAAATCATAAATTGTCAAAATAATTGTTTTCAGGTTGTCGTGACATTTTTTCTCATAAAATTCAAAGAATCTCGAACATTTCCTTTCTAGTGAACTGTTGTTTTGTTCATGAAATAAACAATAAACAACAATAACAGCAAAAACTAGTTTATCCAGAACAGAAAATGGATTTTAAGGAAAATTCGATAACTTACAAACAAACAACAGATTAGATTTAGTCCTTTAAAATCACTGGTAATGATACAACAGGTACTTTTTGCATTTCAATTTTTATTCATTTTCTCCCTTATATCTGTAGTCAGTAATTTTCCTCATTCTATGCTGTAATTACAAATTACGCCTAGATAAAATAAAAGTTCTTATTCTTAGAAACAAAACTAATTGAGTAAACGTACTAGCAATTAGTGTCTTGAGCGCCAAAAGTGTTAAGTTTTCCAAACCCTGTCAGTAGCAGTTTGTAGTGTGAACATACGAGTAAGAACCAATCAAATCATTGCATTCCAATTAGTGACCAGAACTTTTAGTGTTTTCAGTACAAAATGCATGCATTTTAAAACATGTTTTCAATTTATTCGAGCTAAACAGCCCAATTTTTTTAACGAATACAATATTTATTTATTTAATTGGACATCAAATTAAATATTTTATTATAATTATTCAAAACGCATTAAACGAGACTGAAACGAAATTTTCCTTTGTATTTTCGCCTCATCTATTGATTTTATCAATCTTATTTCAGTTTTAACACTTTTACGATTTTTACAGCACGAATAGTACACAATTGCAACAGTAATTAATATAATCCCTCCAACACCTATAGAAAACCAAAATAAAATGCATCCTGCCATTGGTATTTTCGAAACAAGCCAAACCTGTGGCCCTAATTTCTCGTCGATGCGGGCTTCCTCCTTGAACCAAAATACAGGAAAGTAGAGCTTGGGCAAACTTTTTAATAATTTGTACTCGGGAAACGGTTCAAGTAAAACATTTATTTGAAGGGTGGCCGCAACTTGAACTGGGATTCCGGTGTTCTGTTTTTAAAATACCTTTCATTACTTATTTCGTCCTTTATAAAAAATTTAAAGTCTCATAATTTTGTGTCCAAATTACTTGTTCAAGGTCAATATACATTTGATGCAAACTCTCATTAGGTTTCATTCCATCAACTGAATCCTGAAAGTATTGGTCTGCATGGAAAAAATGGGGAAATGAGAGAAAAACAGGTGCTCCCAATCTATGACACAGTATCATGAAATTTGTGATCTTTAAAGCTTAATTTGAAAATTCCATAAACTTTTACAAACATATAATTTAAAAATACTAATAAATTAGACAAGTACTTGCAACTGGAAACATCGACAACTCCATGCGGCGGACATTCTTCTTCCTCTGGGCAATAACACCAATTTTCCGGCTTCCTCGTAAAATTGTCAAAAACATTTTTATCTCCCCAGTACCGATACGCTTTAATTCCTTCGACAGCATTTTCTTCTTTATAATTTAAAGTAATCGTCCTACAAATATCTGGGCTAAATAACGTAATAGTTCCGCCCTTTTCCGGATGAGTTTGAAAAAACTCCCCGGCGGAGCCATTCAAAACCCCACAGTCTGATTTGAAAGCTGAACTTTGATTTTTATAGTTCCAATTGCCAATTTGCCCAAATTTGGTGATGTCGCCGTTCCCAGTATACATATTGAACACTCCGTCGTACTTATCAGAACCATTTCGCGTATAAAACCATCCAAACTTATCGTAAGGAATTGGCGAGGGCAGAATTCCGTCAGGAACAAAAGCGGCAAGATCTAAAAGCGGATCAGGGTATCCATCAAATAGAAATTCCCTCACTGTTCGCGTTACCGGAAGTGGTGTTTCCAATGCAGACATGGCCCCATTTAAAATGGATTTTATCCAATTTGGGTATTTTCTAATCGCATATGCAGCAGCCAGGAAACAGAAATAAAAATAAATTTTTTGTCAAACTAAAAATACTGTAATTAGGCAATAAAGTTCAATAAAATAAAATAATTTGCAACTTACTACCGCAGGAACATTTATTGTTGTCACTAAATCATCTAGAGATCCTTTTGATAATTCTGGTTCAAAGTGCCAAGTTTTTCTTTGTAAATATGTAACTGTGTCATTATTATCGTTCCAGCTGCTAATAATTTTCTTTTGAAATTCTCTGTATTAATTATTTACAAAACAGGTTAATATTCGATTAAAAAAAATAATAAGTACTACATATTTTGGATTCTGATACCTATAAACGTAAGGTCCCATTTCTCTCAATTTTGGCTTCCGAATATTTGTATCTTTACTTAAAATATCTTCAGGATTTGTCCAGTTAAAAAAGTAGAATTCAATATAAATTGGAATTGGAGACTCCTGCCACAGATCATAGCTGTACGAATTTTTCGAGATTACAAGATTCTATTTGGAACCAATTAACAAATTAAATGTATCAAACATGTATTTTGTGCTGTACTTTTTATTTTATTTTTCTTACCTTGTTTAAAGCAAAATCAAAAATGTTTTGCCAAAATCCCAGAAAAATAGCTCCAAAAAGAACTAATGAGCTTCCTATAACTCCAGCAGTTTTAACTTGCAAATTACGAGCAGCGTACATTTCAAGCTTAAAATTTCTAAATTTATAATATGCAAAATGCAAAAATGAGATAAGTTTTGTAAAAAGGATAAGTGCTAATGCCGATGATGCAATATTTAGTAACACTTCAACAATGATTACATTTTACTGCAAAACCCAGAACTAAAAATTTTATAACAAAACATAATTCCAGTTCAAACATTTAAACAAATAAAGTGGATAAAATTTGTAGTTGCGTTGAGATAAGGAAATTATATTTGATTTAAAATCTAAACTAACGCCTGAAATTTCTATTAAATATATTACGTCCGGAGAATTGTATGCAATAAATTCGATAACAAAGACTTATCAGACAGCATCATAAAAACTTGTCCCCACATGCCAGCATATAACGACATGTAAAACGTCATAGATTACCTGGTTTACTTCTCCAATGCAAAGATTTCCTAGAATTTCATGAGAACTATATTATTTTGCTTAAGTTACAAAGTCACCTTTGTGTAATTTGTACAAGCTAAAAGCACATTTCTTCAAAAGTGCTTATGAGTTTGAGTTACAAAGTCATTCATAAAATTTGAGATAATGACTTGCGATAAGAACAAGTTCACAGCACCTGGACAACTAAAATTATGAATAAATCTAAAAATGCGTTAATTCTCACGAAAGATTCAACTTCAAATGACGGAAAGAATGTGCACATTTTTATAAAAGTAGCGATCAAATCAAGAGATGAGACAATAAAATTTCAGGTTTTTCAGAAGTAAAACCAAATTAAAATTTAATTTTATATATTTTTATAAATCTTTCAAAATTGGCGCAACTCATTCTTCATAATTTCTTTGGATATTACCTCCAAAACGAACACTTCTTTGGTCTGGGCTTATTACTTTTTCCAATACAGGCAACCATTCTTTTTCATCAGAATATATTTTGAGAACGGAGTCATTCCCATTTTTAAATTTATTCATCAAAGTCAAAAACATTCTAAATTCGGCACCAGCTGCAATAATGAAAAAAAAAATTTTTTTAATGCTTACCTTACCTATTAGATTTACATTTGAAGCGCATTCAACTATTTATTTTTCAAACAATATTAAAGTAAACTAACTGAAGTAAAAAAAAGAATTTACCATTAACCATATACATTTCATCCCAAATACCCGGGTAGTAGTTTTCCAAAATTTCATCCATTCCCGTAAAAATTACATTGCCTTAAGTTAGTAAAAGACAAAAAACCACACGGATGAAAACAATAAGTTTGTTTCATTTAATAGATTAATTAATGAAACAAATTGATTACATATTGTAAACTCACAACTTGAGCATCCTTGCTGCCGAGTATTGTATCCGCCCAAGTCAATTATTTCCACAGCACCGCTTACAATCCGTTTTTCTTCCTGTCTGATTTCACTTAATCGTCGTTGAGTCATCTCTAAAAGATATATTGTCCATCTCACCAGTCCTTTCCTATGTCCACTTACTATAGCACGCTTAATGTTCCAATCTGATAGCCAAACTTCGACCACAGGTCGACCAACTTTGTCCACTCTATCAGTAAACATGGGATACTCACTTTTAAAATATTCCCAGTTTTCCTCTCCAATTCTGTCAACATTGTACATATTTCGCCAATTTATGTACTGAACAAAGCATTGGACAGATGAATTGATATTGAAATCAGTCTTTTTAAGCCAATTCTGAATGTAAATATTGTCACGAATAAAATTATGAACTAGAGAATCGTTTGGATAAATGAGAGGCTCAACTATTTCCCGAAATTGTTTAATTCTTTCTAAATTTCCGTTATTATTTTTGTTGCTAGTAGTAACCTGTCTAATTAGAGACTTGAAAATCAACAGATGAACGATAATAAGGAAAACTGTTTTTATCATTATAAATCAGGACCAAATAATTTTATTTCACAGATTTTTAAAATGACTGTTTACATATTAAAATACATTTAAGGAGTAAACAATTAATGAACTTATTGTTTTAATAAAATCTGTTTGACGAATAAGTTGATATTAGCACGTGAAGTCGTGACGTAGACGTAACCTTTATTTGATTAAAACTAGTCAAGTGCAAGTTCTAAAAATTTATTAAATCTTAAAAACCAGTCTGCAGATTTTCTCACATAAAAGTCAAGCAAGTACATTAAATCAAAAACTGGTATACTTTAGCGAGGAAGTTTGTTGCGATCACAATTTATGTATTATTTTGTATTTTTGCGAAAAGCCATAATTTATCGTGATGATATTTTGCAATTTAATCTTTATCGCTAAAGAAATTCCATTGGTTTCATTAAAATAAAAAGACAAAGAGGAGTTCCTTCCAAATCATTAGCTTCATAAATAATTTGTATACAATGATTTTAATATTTTAAAAGCAAATTATCAATTATACATACTTTTATTACAAATAAATTATCTGTATGTTTATTATAATTCTAAAATAATCATTTTTAACTGTATGGAAATATCACGTTTAAGTTTTATCACAGATTTATGACATTTACAAATTTAAAAATTAATAATTAATAATTAATCAAATAATTTTTTTTATATTACATACAACCTTTTGACATAGGCAAAATGGTTTTAAACTCATAAATGTATAACAATAAGCTACTGTTTTCCGAAATTTATATTATTGCTCATCTCCTTTCATAAATTTTCTCACGAGAAGGGCTGTTTACCGCTTAGTGATTTTTGAATAAATGTGACGACATAGAGTTTTCATTTCTCGAAATATCGTTGGCATTAATTGTTTGCGGTCAGTAGACGCACAGTAATACTGCTCTAATGAGCAAATATATAGTCTTCGTTAGCATTTTCACCTAGCTTTTACCTCGTTTCATTGTTCGTTTCTAAAAATCTGGTACTTCACCAACCAGTTCATTCATTCATTCATTTTTTACTGTGTATAACTTCTGGACAAAATAAACAAAATCTTATATTTCTCAACCGTCCTAGTACTTTCTCGTTCATTTGAAGTAATGTAAAATGAAATTCAAAGAAAACTTATTATTTTTCTTCCAAAATTTAAAATGATAGGAAGACACTCATTACAAGTATAAAAGCATGTCTGTTTTGAAATAAACCTCTTATGAATTTGTTGATAGCAAATATGAGATTAAAATATTGATAGATAATGCTAATTATGTTTTCAATTTTGTCAATTATACTTGCAATTAGTTTTAGAAACAATGTCAACGATACATACTTACATCATACAATATACTTTTTATTTAAATTTTCATTCAATTTTTATTTGTTTTTCATGAATAGTAGCATGTCTAGATAAATGCATGTCTTAATGACCAGTGAAATCAATGCGCTGTTTATCAATTTCTGGACGCAATCAGTAA
>JAQFYG010000970.1:0-22392 GCA_034694325.1 Entomobrya corticalis
TTATGAGAAAACTACGTTTCTGCCAAAATAGTTCTTTTCTAGAGCCCGTCATTTGTGACGGGCATTTCATCTAGTAAGTATATATCACTATCAAGCACTTTCTATTCATTCCTACTTTCATGCTTTCACCAGCTTAAGAGCTCTCTCCTTTCCTCTCCATCTTTCTCCCCAATAAGCCATTCCGGTTTCTTCCAGTTTTGGTTTCTCTCTCCCAGATTCCATCTGCATGTATTTCTTTTTTGCTGCTTTATAGATGGTAGAACACAATAACCTCAATTTCGCATTCCAAGCATGTTCTCATGTTCACTACAAGTGGATACTGAAAGGAAAGGCATACAAGATGATGAGATTCTTCTCTGTTTGTTTAAGTACCAATATCGCAATCCTTTCTCTGAATATGCATGGCCAAGAGTAAAAGAGAAGAATATGTAATACTACTTGAGCCTTTATTTTTTGTCTCCTCTTCACCTTCTTCGTTTTTCACTTTCATTCTGCTTTCACCGCAAAAACTCGCTACGCCATCATACCATCACCACAATATTATTGGCTGCTGTTGTTGTTCCTACTTCGGCTTTTACTCATTTTCACTTTATCTCTTTCTTCTTCTGTATACTTTCCACTTTTCATTAGAATTTTTATTGTATTTTCAACACTTTTTGCTTTCACCACATAACCAGCATCTCCATATTACACCACACCAAAGTGCTTCTTCTTACTCTGCACAAAAAAAACTAATAAAAACAAAACAGTGGAGAGGACATAAAAAGGAGAGAAACAACACCAAACACGCTATTATTTTAGTGCACTGCAGCATATTTAGCACTTAAGAGGCTTTTTACACACTTTTTCCTGGAATATTACAACTTTATTATCATTTTTACTTCATTTCACACAGCATTCTCATTCATTGTGCCAACAGCGCTTGTAGTTGCTGTTAGTGCTTCTTGTATTGTTCCATTTTTATTTTTTCGCCACTTACGTTAGTGCTTTTCCTACTGCTAAAAAGTGAAATTGTCAGTGTTGGCGTTATTAAGCAATAAAGCAAAGCAGAAAAATAAAGACAAAACCAAAGTGGAAGTCCTGTCAAGTGGAATAAGCAGCCAAGAAAAGTAATAAGGTAGGTTTTTCCTTAACTTTTTACATAACATATATTATTTCTTGATTGAATTCACTCATTCACATGAAATCTTTGACAAGGTCATCCAGAATACATGAATAAAATTGCAATAAAAACGTAATTGGGAAAACGGCCACCTGATGAATTAGTACATTTTTCCAGATATTGTTTGCACAATTTTTCTCAGCTTACCATGAATCCAAAGCTTGCTCTTGTGCTTCTCACATCCTTGATTGCAATAAATATTCACCCATCCGGAGGTGCCAATACAGGACATCGTCAACGGTACGGTGAAGTTTGTAATCGCAGTCGAAAATGCGATTTCACAAAGTGGTTCCGGTGTCGGCAAATGAAATGTACTTGCTATAACCCTCCGGGAAAGGAAGAACTTTACTATGAAGAATCTGCAAAACGATGTGTTGGTAAAGCTGGGACAAACTGCGCCCAGAAATTCTATCCTTTCGATGATGAAGACGAGAAAATATTTCACTCTAGAGGTGTAACAACCAATCACTGGAGATATGGAAATGGAACCTTAAAATGTGGAGCCAACGCGTTTTGCGACTTTGATGGCAAAGACCACCAGTGCAAATGCAAGAAAAACTTTTTCCCGGCGGAAGATGGAACCTGTGCCAAACTAAAGGGTTATGGCGATACCTGCAAGGTCGACGATGAGTGCGACCCCGATCTGTTTTTAGGCTGTCGAGACGGCAATTGTAGATGCGATGGAGCGAATAGAGTTTACGACACAGACCTGAACAAATGTTTAGTACCGGCAGGGGCCGTCTGTGAAACGAAAAGAAATAAAGATGATGGCCGGATTGTGGATGACTGTCCGCAAGACTCTTTTTGTGAGGAGGGCGTCTGCAGATGTGGATTTGGTACTCAAATTCACAGTGACAGAACCTGTCAGAAAGGGTTTGGTATGGAATGTGGACCTGACCATCCTTGCGGGGATTCAAAGTTGTCATGTAGGTCAAAGGTTTGCCAATGCAAATATCCTTTTCACATGGAGTATGATGAGGTCACGGGGCAATGTGTATCTTTGGCTAGCGGACCATGCGCCATGAACGACACTATTTCGGAATTTGCCCTTTACTGTACAAACAATGCGGAGTGCGTTCAGATGAATACTGTTACAGAGTGCAGATGCAAGCCTGGTTATTTGCAGACTGAGGATGGAAAATGCACAAAGGTTTATGGGTCTACATGTGAGGTAATTGAAATTTAATTTGATGTTACGTTTTTTTAAAAATAAACATGATTCATGCCACTTTTATTTTGTAGTTTGATCCTGAATGTGACCCTTATCCTGGATTGGCTTGCATAAACAATAACTGTTCATGCCCCGACATGCTCCAACATTTTGACCCAAAAGTACGAAAGTGCAGGGGGCTGATGGGGTCCAGATGTGAGCTGGATAAGGATCATGCTTGTGTAGAAAATGCGAAATGTACACGTTTTGATCAGGAGGAACATGGCAAGATTGGACGATGCTCTTGTAAACCAGGTTTCAAAGCTACAACAAATAGAACCTGCGAGCCAGTTATTTAAAAGTAGATAATTTCTCTAAAATTTAAAGTTTGCCCTTTTTACTCCTTCATTCATAACAAAATATTATAGCTCATAGAAAATCTACTCTCTATAAAATTTACTCCGTTTATTGTTGAAAAAATAACTTTTAGTTTGTGCCAAAATTAACTTTTCAGTTGAAAATCATGGAAAAATTGAAACAATACTATTAGCTCTTTCAGAGTTTAAAATCTCTAATTAGGATTCATTTTCTACTTACAATTAATGTAATAATGTTAAAATTAGAACCTTGAAAAAGTTATACCGTCTATTATCTAACTGAAAGATTGAAATTAATTGAAACAATTTAACGTGTACCCTTACCACATTTTAGACTACTTTGTATTTATTTTAGCTTAGAAAATTCATAATATTCATGAATTTTTCTAGACAACTTAAAAAGTAACATTCTTCGATACGTATTTCAAATGTTCACTAAAAGGTAATTCATTTGAGCCTAAGAACGATAAATGACAAGAATTATTGGTAACATTTACAGTATTAAGGCAAAAGTTCTTGGTTGCAAAAAGGGTGAGAACGTTTAAAATTAAGGTAGGTTTGTTTGATGACGAATGATATTGAACGCATTTTAATGACACGGTCAGTACGATTTACTTGAACAGCTAATTAGCATATAGGTATTTGTATTTTATGAACAAAGAATTTGACTTGAAAAAGTAACCAATGTTGTTCTTGTGAGTAACCTAAAGAAATTTATTGAATGTTGTACAACTAACTTTAATCAATTTTGAAAATTAGAACCTATAACTATTGGAACGAAATAAATATGTTATAAACAAATTATTACGGAAGTGATAGTCACAAGAATACAATAATATGATTAAATTCATTGGAACTTGTTGTGGTGTCTTCAAAAATTAAACAATTCGTGTTAGAATCACTGTCATTCGGATTATATAGAAACTTTACTGAGAATGAATAATTATTGAAACGGTATTCGTTATTTTAGTACACGTATAGTTTAGTTTCCTAAAAGTATAAAGTGATATAAATTGTTGACCAAATAAGGCTGGTTGCATTCATGGCTGGATTTGCAGTTTGTGATGCCTGTAACAACAGGAAAGCGGAAAGGATTATTTACTACCACTACTATTGAGTACTACCACTATACTGTTGTATGAGGATGAAAACGTGGTTTTCACTTTTAATTGGTGTATTTTAAAGATATTCAATAATATCTCCCGACGAAAATGAGTAGAAAAACTTGAGATTATTACTTACTAGTAAATGAAACCGAATTTCAGTTTTCAAAAAAATAAAAGAATGTGTATTTAGAATGTTAAAAATGTAATTTAAAGTGTTATGAAATTCAGTATGTGATGATGATGTGCTAGTATTGGGATTGTGAAAAGAAAATTAGTAAATTTTATGAATGAGAAATTCATGGCGATTGATGGATTTTCGCACAAATAAAGAAATTAATCCTTTTTAATGAGACTGATTTCGAGTTTCAAATATTTTTTCCTCGTCCATTTCCCATATTGTTAACGATAAAAATTCTTTCTTTTTCAACTTATCGACTTTGTATTATCCGCTGTTGTTCCTGCCACCATCAACAGTGGTTGCTTTATTGTTAGCACTCATTCCAGAAGAAAAGCCAAACTGAAGCATGACGACAAGGTAAGTTGCAATTGTTCCCATTACCTATATGAATACATAAATAATGAATAAGTATGGACAATGACCAACTATCCAAAAATAATATTATTCGATAAAAATTACATTACCCGGGTAAAAAGCTGTTTATTAATGACAAAGTATCCTGATGCAGTTAGGACCTCTGGAGGTTCTACCTGCAAAGGGGAAAGATCATCTAAGGAAATATTCTTAGCAGCAATAGCCATGGCCTTACGAAATCGTCGATAACAGGTCTTCATCTGTAAAAAAGCAAGCCATCATTGTAAGATATCTCATCCCCAACGAACGACGCTATCAACAAAAATTAACACTACCGTCGAGTTCAGCTCCCCACAACATTCGCAAATCCCATGAAACCAAATCAAGTAGGGCATGACAATTGCCATGTTCAGAACAAACAAGCTCGAGAGTTCCGGTGTTGAAATCATAAAAAAGAGATTAATTGTAACACAAATAATCATTGCCAAGATTTCTAAGCCAATGTGAACTCCATAAATACCACCAAGCAGACATTTCAATTCCACCAACTCCTCGTAAATCTCTGTCACCTCATGAAAGAGAAGTCGACTCTGTGAATTCCTCATTGTTCCTTGTCCATCCTGATATATCGCAATATTTCCAAGTGTTCGGAAGCAACTCACTAAAACGCATATAAACGTTGTGAAGCAAGTGGAGTGCAAAATATGTATCGAGAGAATAACGGAATAGCCAGCAAACCCTGTAAACATGCCCCAGTACATCACGATGTTATACTTTTGCTTGTTCAAGTACGCAGTGATGTCATCATTAAAACTGGTTATATAGCAGGATCCAAATACAAAAGCAAACATTAGCCAAACAACAATTTTCTTTCGAGCACTCCGATAGCTGGGCACTAGATCCAAGTGGTTTGGGCATCGTGCAACCAATTTGACCAGAATTCCTTGTAAGCGATTCCAGAAACATGTCATTTTTTTCGCCTGGACCGCCATAAATACGTAGCTTATGAATGCTGCAAATATTTGGCTGATAACCAATATGATTTCCGTAATGTACACCAAGGGATTTTCTTCCTTTTCTGAGTTCATGTACTTCATAATGGGAAGAAAGTAGGTTGTGTCGAAAATGAACAGTCCCAGTATAAGTACACTGTAGGCGACATTCCAGCTAAAGTAGTTGAAACTTGCACAACCATTAGGATGGATTTTCAAAGGTTGGCAACCCAAAAGTTTGACCAGGATAAGGTATGGCTGAAATATTTTTTGGAGAAGCAGATTCGGTTTTGTCGTCTCCAGCAAATGAATATTGATCTTTTCCTTGGCTTCCTTCCGGATGTCTTTAATATTTACATTCAGATTTTCCATTGTAATCATTCTAGAGAAATGGTCACTGCAACCACCGTTAACGTCAATGCTACCCATCGTGTCTGGTTTAGTTTTACAGTTTGGAAATAGAACCGACTCAACTTCAATTGCAGCTTTTCCTGAATGTTCTAAAGATTTCATTCTTGTCTATTATATTTCAAATATCAATTTTCTACACTTTTATAAACACACTTACAAGTTTTTCAATTACATGCGATGGGAATAAGATTGTTTACCAATATTTCCATTACAAAAACAAAATATACTATATGCAATAATATGCATTTCTTTTCGTATCCCAATTCTGGAATAATCATTTCACGAGACCAATAACATAATGCCAGCAAGTATGTACGTACTGTTAGTGGAAACGCCCAAACTAAGATGAATTAGAACACAAGTAATTTGGAAACCGCTTCGGTTTTTTCTTTAATTTACAACGTCAATATTTACTGGCTGATTACCTAAATGAAGGAAATTGCTGGTGATTAATCACGCATGTAGAGACATTATTATTATGAGCATCCGAAACGCATCGCACTAATAATTTCAGGAAACATAGAGCTTTATCACGCAAAGGCATATCTACATTTATAAATTATAATACTCCGCTACGACTTGAATCCAATAAAAACGAACGATTTCATACATCACATTATTCTGAACTAATGCTTTTCTTATTTATTTGAAGTTATTTTGCTACCTAATAAAATATACATGCATACCAATTATCATGATTATTTCTTACAACTACATCATTGACAATACACAACCCTGTTCAGCACAACAATGTAGCAATGAAATTAATGTAACAAAATAGATAAAAAGCAACTTTGAGTGTGACCGTCATGTTAAGAGTGGAGAAAGCTAGATGTCGACTCTGCCTCCCTCACGTCACTGCTGCCAAGACGGAGAAAGTACCCTTTCTCCATGGCTTTCTCCTGGATAGTTGCTTGAAACTCTAGGCAGGCGTTTTCGACAAAGAACTTGACCGTCTACTTCTCCTTCTTATCATGAGAATCTTATTTACACTCTCTTCTCTCGTGGTTGACGTGGATCTTCCTTTTTTGTTTCCAGCCCTGCCCCTTCTAGAAGTAGACTGTGTTGCAGCAGGGTACTTTTCTTTAAGAAAAAGGAAAAAGTTAGATATTGTTTTAGGTGAAGGCAAACATGGTCCACACGCCTCCAATAATAAATTATCCCCGTGAACTGCAGCATGGAAGTCGGAAAACGTTATTTGCCCATTTTTGTCCTTGTCCAGTTTTTTCAAGGCAATTTCGACGATTTCTTTAATGCTTTCTTCAACATCCTCCTCGATGCCTGCTGTACGAATCAGACAGTTTTTAAGACAGTGGTAAAGCTCTTCACGGGCAAGAGAGCGGTCACCTTTAAACATTTTAAGAATACAGTTTACAAACCTGTAGCTTAATTTACTGTTTTAAAATGTTTATTGTAAAAAGAGATGAGAAACTTGCCATTTATGTCATAAACAAAGTAGCAAAAGTTAATATGTTCTTCTAATGTTCCACGGAGAAAAATTGATAAGCCATTTATCCATTCACTTTCATCAATCTACAGAAAATACAATTTAAAACAGGACACCAGATAATATGAATAATTAATAATAACATGGTTCATTGCATTGAAATGTCGAAAAAATAGAAGACAGAACTGATATTTTGTACACCGAGGCTTCCCGGACACCAGGCTGCTGTCTGTAGTCTGTAGTAGTACGTCCCTTATGGTAGAAATTATAAAAATACGTACTATTGAGGAATAATTACAATAATTACAGTTTGTACTTTAGCAAACTGCAGTAGTTTCGTGGATGCCATTTTAGCCGATTTACACGTTACGAGAGAACAAATATTTTTGAAGCAGGATACGTAATTACGTGAGTAGAGGGTAAATTAAGTTAATAAGGTGTTTTTGATGAGTAGGTATTTATATTGTTTGTTGTATTGGGGAGGGGGGGGGGTGGTAATTTCGTAGGGGATGTTTGTTTGTTTATTTTAGTGTTGCACAGTTATGTATTGTTGTATGAATTTATTGAGAAAGTTTAATGTTACTGGAGAAATATTTACAAATTACCGAACTAATAGCGGGAGTCACGTTTGTGTAGATGAATAAATAGAAATTGTTATATTTTTATGCTCATATGATATAAACCATGAATATACGTGCAAGCAGCTTTGTTCTGTGTACCCATGAGCAAAAGGTTTAATAATGTTATGTGCGCACTGCTACTTATGTGAGCAATGCAGCAAAAGGACTTGTACTTTTTCTGACAAAAGAGCAAAAATGAGCAAGAGTGGGGAGCAGTTTGGACTTGTGTTTTTAAAGAAACTTGCTGATAAAGGAATGTTGGGGCTGAAAAAGATGGAAAGTGAGGCGAAAAAAAGTGAGGAGTAGAAAAGTATGGAAAGTGAGGAGAGGTTCCGTGAGAAGTAGAAATATATGAAAGGTGGCGATAATAATAATGATAATAACAAATACAAAATTCTCATAAAATTTTAACTTTTTATTTGTGTCATCTTGTAATTACAATCAATACATTGATATAATTAACACAAATGTTTAATTTAAAAATAAAAATTATATTTATAAACTTAAAATAATGCAATATTTAAATATAATAGAACTGCAATTTAAAAATGTATCTGTTATATACACAATCTTTTAGGGTTTCGGCCTTATCAAACTGTTGTTTATGCCCGGCCTCATCAGTACCATCTGGGCGAGTGTAACTCTTAATGGTAGACCCTCCTATGCTAGGGCCCCGGCTATTCCGGCTTATCTAAATTATATTATTAATTAAACTAAAGAAATTATGTATTTTAAATCACTTTAAATAAACTGAATGTTGACCATCGATCTCTAGGAGACGTGACTGGGCAAGATAGCATACAACATTTATACTTTCAGAGAGTGCGGATGAAAATGTACAATGCACTTTAAGTGATCCGCGTTTACTTATTGCGAATCTATTTTCTCGTGTAGAATTATTTAAATCAAATGCCAGCAAGCACAGGCCGTTGGTTGAAAAATCTTTTGGAGTTACAAAGTTGCCTCCCTCAGATGGCGGTAGAAGCTTGAAAAGTTGGGAGTATGCGTGAAGATACTGCTTTTTAGAAACATTCATTTTGATATCCTTGAAAAGCTGCGGTTCTCCATCCAACGAGACACTAATTGAAGATAGATTGTGATGGTTAAAGCGTAGTGGAGAGCGAGAAGGCGTTCCTGAATACCCCTTTGAATCAACTAGCCCAATAACAATGGCGTCTGGCGCGTCTCCCATCTGAATAGTTTCAGATATATGATTGATTGTTCCACTTGGAATACTGTAGCTCACGCAGTCAAAATCCTTGTACGGGTACTTAAGTGTATCCCCTTTGGTCAATGCTTGGTCGTGAAGGTCTTGTACTCTTCGATTCACAATACACCGTTTGCATTTTAAAACAGCTTCTTCAATAATTATTGTGTCTGTGAAACTATGACCAGTGGCAGGTTCCGTTCCAAGTAAGCTAAACGTATTAGGTGATCTTCTCAATTTAATTTTTATTCCAGTATTACGGGGTAGTAGACGGTCCTGATAAAAAAGGCCATGTGCTATTTTCCCAATCACTTCAAATTCGTTTCGTTTTTCCTTTAGCGTTTTATAAACATCATTTTGGTTGTCCAAAGCTGTTGTTGAAGTCTCTTTAAGAAGCAACTCCGACTGTAATCTGGTTTCCTTAGCGTCTCTTCCATAATTGAGTACACGCTGTAAAAATGCTGCATATGGGTAGTTATTACTCGATCTAGTCACTGTTACGTTATCACACTGTATGTCTAGGTTCGAGAATATTGAAGCAAATGGAAAATTAGCTGGTGTCGTTGTCGAATTTGCGGCCAATTGTTCTCCTGCCTTGTCAGTCACTTTTAATCGCATATACAAGTACGTTTGATTAATGTCCAGATAATGAGACTGTGACGGGGGGATAACAAATTCTAATGGCGTGTCCGGGTTTTTTGGAGAGTACAGAGGATAAACATCTTCATAATGACTCTGGAGAATTGAAATATCCGTTGGAGGCAATGAGGTTAGATTAAGTGAAGAATGGTAAGAGGCTGGGGATTTAAGCTGCTGCTCCTCAATCCCCTCCTGTGTAAACTTATCCATCTTATCTCTTTTTGATTTTTGGTTTACTTGTCCGGGTATTCTTTCGCTTTATTTTTGATGCTTTTACTGGACGTCGTGCACGCACGGGTTTGCGTTTAGAACTAACTCTTTTGGCTGTCTTCCTTCCTTTTATCTGTTTCTTAATCTTCCGTGGTTTCCTTTTTATAGCCTTTTCTTCCACCGTTTTGTCCTCGGAAGTAGGAAGATCATGGACATTAGGTTGCTGTTTCGGAAGAGGCAGCAAATCAGTGGGTGAAGTTTGATAATTGTTCTCCATTTTTATAACACATTCCCTCTCTTCATTGCAAATTATGTCCCTCATGACTTAATTTTACGAAAATGTAGGTTAATTGTGGTAGGATTATGGGAAAAAGATATTGTCTCTCCTGTGTCAGAAACCAAACTGACAGATATTTCAGAGATTTTATCCGCGCTCACCCTTTTATACATTACTGGACGTGGATGATGTGAAATTTCTGCCTTTTGCTCTTCAACTCGATCAAGTACAGATAGCAAAGGTAATTCCTTTCCAGCGTAAATCTGGTTTTCCACCAAATTGCACATTACCAAAAGCTTTGACGCTGATTCTTTTCACTCTCGTCGAACAAATACTCATCGGTTTTATTTGGGTCAATCAATCTTGCTGGAACACGAACTGAACCCTTACCCGAAAAACTCCAATACTCTGGTAAACCCAAGTATTTGTTTAGAAATTTTGAGAAGATGAGAGATTTTCTTGGGGGTTTAATTTCATACCTTAATAAGTTTTCACTTGCATCAACTGACATACTAACGTCATGATCGTTGACAACTGATGTTGCAACAATGTCATTAATTATGGATTCCAACAACGGCTTTCCATGCAATTGTTCTAAAAAATGGGACTCTTGGTACTCACGAAATACAACTATGTCACCTATATAGCCTTGAGCTAGACGATCAAAATCATCGTAATTAAGATCACGATCTGCTTCAAAAGTACCAACTTTAAAAAACTCTTGCTCGAAACCCAACAATTTAGACAATTCGGAACTGACTTGAACTTGAAACCCATCAGGTCCTGTAAAAACCAATGTTACACGTTTTGCGATTTCTCCGACAAAATTGTATCGGAAGATAAGGTTCATGTTAAACCGTGCAAGATTTTGATTAATCCCATAGATAAAGTTATGGAATTTGTCCTGGTCGTTAATAACAGGCAATCTTGAAGTCGTGCGAGAATGCAGAATTATTTCATTGTCACCTTGAAATGTATTGAAGAAGGGCTTGTTTTTATCGTTAATTGTTTCTGGCGCAGGATCGTAGTTTGGACGAACATATTTGTCGTGATAGTACAAATCCGTAAGACCAACTTCGTATTGCTTGGTGCAAATTGGCCTTGGAGTAGAGTTTTGAAATCGAAAATTATTATTAAGAGGGTATTTCTCCAGGTCTTGATTGGACTGGAGAGTTACTGTAAAGCTATCATCCATCTTGATCTGCATATCCTAACTCTTTGTCAACAAATGACGAATTGACTTGATCGCCGTCTAAAGTCTCCAATTTATAGCTGTGGACGGGATGGCTTCCTGACACATAACCAGATACACGGAACACTTCGTCAGAAAATGATTAGTCGTAAGCTTTCTGAAAAGTAAGTCTACTTTTTGCTATCCTTACTTTGTCTCCTATTTTATATTTTTGGGTTGGAAGTTGTATTTGAGCCAACTTGCCAAACAGCCGTGAAAATATTTCATCGGTGTGTTTTTGTTTGATGTGATTTGGTCGAAATCCATGTGATGAGTGAACAGAGTTATTATAAGATGCCACAATCCTGTCCAGTATATCAATCCATCTTTTTGTTTTTTCTTGTGTAAAATATTTTGCAATCAGAGTTTTAATTGTTCTTATTACCCGTTCGCACTGAAAACTTTTTCGTTTTGTTCGGGATACATAATGCGTAATTCCATGTTTCTTCATTAAATCTTGGAAAGCCTTTAAAGTAAATTCCAAACCTTGATCACTGAAACAGAAGCGTAGCGGGCGGCGAGCCCGTTTAATTATTTTTCAAATGCTTCGGATACTTCCTTTGTTGTCTTACGTTTCAATGGTTCAACAAAAAGCTGTTTTGTAAATCCATCAAGACAGACAAGGATCCAGTGATATCCTTTGTTTTGTCGTGAAAAAGCTTGGAAGTCAATGAGGTCAGCACAAAAATGCTCCCGTGGTCCCTTCAAAATGAGGGCACGAGTCCGATACTTTATGCGCGCGGGCTTATGCACAGAAAATGCAAATATTTTACTTAATTTCTTTTCTGTGTCTTGGATATCCTTTAGTCCTTTCTCCTTTACAAATCCAGTCACAGCTCTTAGTGAACCAGGTTGTGAGTAATTGGTCCACGCCCTCTTAATATATGTATCATTCATTTTTCCTTCTTTTTTTCTTTGCGAACTTCACGCTTAACTTTTTCTGAAAGTAAAGATTGTGGAACATCAATCAAAAGTTGAACAAATTTACTCCAATCGGGTGGTCGTGCTTTTCCACGTACAGCAAAATTTAAAAGGTCAAATATATTTGATTCAAATCGTTTTATAACTCCTTCAGTATCCCAGTGAATCCCTTTTTCATTCAGCAATTCAACAAGCCGTAAAATTTTCTTTTTGGATTGCTGTGGAACGCGGTCAATTTTTGTATTAAGAGTTTCATTTGAGGTCATGCACTTCTCAAATAAGTTTTTTGAGACCACATAATATTCTTTTATATTTTCCATTATTCCATTGTGTAGATATGATGAATTGTTTCTCTTATAAGGCTGCACAAAACAGAAAGTAGAAGTGGCTTAAGTAGTTTCCTGTTACGCTTTAGCAGCAATACTGCACGCTGCCAACGACAACCGCTTTTTATATTGTCTATGCCGGTCACAGATAAATTTTGTTTTTTCCCAAGCCTGATACATTCAATTAGTGCTAGAGCTTGTTCCGCAGTTGCTTCTTCTAAAAGTTTTATTTGTTGCTTACTGCTGCTTGAGGCAAGGTTAACAAGAAAGTCATATTGTTGTAGAACATGATCCATTTTCTCAACAAGACTGGCCCAAGTAAATCTTCTGCGTCTTTTATTCGTTCCAAAAATCTAAAACGGTCTGCACTTATCGTAACCCAATTTGATTGTCTTGACTTTTTCCATTCATCATCCTCTTTTATTTGAAAAATCACAGAGTGGGAAAATCTTACACATTTCATGCTGGCAGAAAAACTTTTAAATCTTTGTCTATAAACACAGAATTTCGATAACGAGCGTACTCTGGCGAAGTCGGAAATAAATCCACCAAAAGTAACGAACGAGGTTCTTTAGTTGCCCTCTTATAACACTCAAACAAAAATTTAGGCTTTTCTGGGTTAATTTGAGAACCAAGATATAATATTTGCCTAGAGTCTCTAGTGGAACGAAATATAACTAGGTAGTGAGAGTTTAGATTCAACAACCGTGAATTTTTTGCATAAAGTACTTGCTGCAGTATTATAAGTGAAATGTTTTCATGATGAGCACGATGAACAAAAAAGTTTGAAATGTAATTGTTTAGCTTTCCTTGCATTTGCAGCAGAAAATCATCAAAGATCATTAGCATCTTCTTTCCTTGTTCAATGTAATTTTCAACTTCTTGTATGTCGTTGATAAAAAGAATACTGCTATTTGTTGACTTTATATCATCAAAAACTTTTTGATATTGGTTATACACAAAAATACAAACATCTATATCTTCACTGTATACTTTGTTCCGTTGTAACGCAATTTGCAATGCAAGATGTGTTTTTCCGACCTGGCTCATGCCACAAATCTGCATGCATGTTTTGTGTTTAAGCCGTATGTCAGTAGGGCCAAAGAAATCCATTATCATGCTTTGGACGTCCCTATCTAGTAAATGATCTATTTGTCCTATATTATGAACTTTTATACTATTTTAGAAATAAAATTAAAAAAATTGGTCCCTAAAATGGTCTAGTTTAGTTCACTGAATAAAAAATTTTCATTCATTTTTTCAATGTACAGTTTAGTGTCTGAACAGCCTACCAAAGTTGGTGAATATCTGTATGGGTAACTTTGATTAAAATTGTCCTTCAGCCAAATCCGATGTTTGTCTGGCGTAGCAAAAAGAGATTTTTTAATATTCTTCACTGACACATTTTGCTTTTTGTCGCAGTGAAGCGTGACGAACACTGACTTGCAGTCATCATTCTGTGTTGCGGCGCGCAGATACACGTCATGAGGTGTTTTGTTTTTCTTTGATCCTCCTTTTGATACGCTCTGCTGGTCACAGTTTCTGCATGAGAGCTGACCATCATGTGTTACTTCTTGCAAGCAATCCTGGCATTTGTTTAATATTGAATATAATTTTGACTTGACACCAACAAACTGTAATGGATAAGGGTGTTCTATTTTTAGTAGCCCTGGCTTTTTAGCTCTACTATCATCATATAGCGGATGTGATTTTGGTAAAGTCAAAAATATGACCAATATCTTTTACATCCTGAATGAAAGTATTTTCTGGGTCACGTATCTCACACACTAAATTATCCGTTTCTGATGCACAAATTCTTATTCTATTTCCAAATTTAGGTTTTAGTTCATCATAAATTATGGAGTACAATCTGAGCTTGGCAAGCTCAAGCACAAAGAATGAAACAAGAATGTTTCTTGTGAGTTTGGTGGCTCGTTTCTTCATATAGAATAACACAAGGTCGGGAGAAACAATTGTTGCTTCACCAAAGTCATGGCGTGCAAGCAAAGTAATAGCTTTTGATTGGGAAGTACAACACTGCACGTTAAGATTATTGTGTATGCTTAAAAATTTACCAAACACCATGTTACCAATGTTTTTACTGATGTCCTGGTGAAATTTGTCAGGTGCATTTTTACGAACTTTTAAGTTCGTGCTGATAAAATCTTTGAGAAATGGTTTCTCTTCAAATTCTATAACACCATGTACATTACTGATTATTAGGCCATGTTTTACATAAAACTGAAGCAATTTGTAGTAAATTGCAATTTCTTTTTTGGTAAATTGTGTCAAAAGAAGAGCATTAACTCCTAGCGGATGACGCTGAGAAGGAGCACACGCGTCCGTCACGTCATGTTTAGCTTCTCGTAAGTAGTTTAAATTAATTTTATGCTTTGTTGGGCACAGAGGGTAGTCTTCGGTCTCATTCATAATGCTTTCGGGATACAAAAGTGTTACACAATAAATCCATCCTTTGTTATTACTACCGTTAAGCATCTCCAACTTAAGAGAATCGATTTCATCACGGGGTAATTCGCGGTATTTGGCGTACGGCATTGGCTCCATTAAACAACTTTGATATAAGCTATTTAGATCTGCAATTAGAATTTCAATTCTCTCGTTGTCTTTTACGTTAACATGGCCCAAACGCTCTGATTTTGCAGTAACAACTTTTTTAGCTGCATGTGATACTCCACCACGTATGTTATCTAAAATTAGTTTCACAATATTTTCATTATTTGGGATGTCAAAATCTGTGCGTGCATGATATGTGGCTAGAGAATACGCGTAAATGGCCAACGAAACATCATGAAATGGGCTTAGAACATATTCTTTGGAGCACCAGTCACCAAACTCCTCCATTACAGCTGCCAACTGAAACACTCTACTTTTGATGTACGCTGTGCAGTAGTCATAAAAGGTACCACAGTTTAATTTTTTAAACAGATTAGTAAATTGCGTGTATTTTTTTTGGCAAATTATAGTATCCGAAAGAATATCAACAAAGTTCTCTTGCGTAGGTAAGCCCAGATTTTCGAGCTGTTCCATCGATTTAAACCATGTGTGAGGAAAGTAAAATGGCTGTGATAGAATGTCCTGTTCCATATATTTGTAGAAAGGTTTTAATTTATCCAGATTTCCAGGGTCCACCAATCTTTGAATCAGAACTTGAAGCGGATAATCCAGGAATTTTCTGCTGTCCAGAACTTTCAGTTTCTTGTCAAATATTATGGAGATAAAATCTTGGGTTGACCTGGGAATGATGTGAACGGATTTTGCATGATTAGATGTCAAGTTTTGAAGAATCATATGAGATCCTAATTTAATATGGGAGTGTGAAAACATTGGAATTTGCTGGCGGGCCTTAATTTGTAGGTTGTCTCGTTGACAAACCGGAAGAACAGGAAATCCATGTATATGGTGTGAATGATGGCGTGTTTTAGGATTTTCTGAGCTAAACTCTTCTTCACAAATTACGCAATTTACTGCAGCTTCAAATTCAGCCATTTCAGTTTGTGACATTTTTGGTAGCGGCAGCTGTGTACTGATTATTTTTTTCCCTAGCTTTAAGGCCAGTGGTAGAGTGAATTCCATATATTTATTCATTGCATTTTTCCCGACGTAAAAGTCCGATTCTGTCACTTCCCCATTCGGGCCAATCACAACAACGCCATATCCAGCAACTTTAACAACACTTGCTACGTCGCATGAGTAGTACAGTAGATCAGTATACATTCTATACACTGGAGGCAGGCACTTATGCAAATCTCGAAATTTAAATTTCTTTTCATGTTCTTTGGGCAACTTTAGTCCAACGTTATGCATAATTTTACATTGCTGTAAATGGTTTTTATTACAAAACTGTTGTGTACACCACGGGCACACCGTTTTCTTGATGCCATGGTTTCTGCAAAAAAAACGGGATGGTTCCTGTATAAGAGCAACATGTTCGCATGCACCATCGCGCAGTAGTAAAAGATTTACGTGTCGTTCGATTCCAAAATCATAAGATGTAGTTCGTGTAGGATACACATTTTCTAAATTATCGTCATACTCGTATATATTCACACTGACATTATTTATTTCTTCCCAGATTTTCAAATCATTTATATCAAAATCTATGTCAAAGCCATTAAAATCTAACAATTGTTGATTTTGCACCATATCTAACAACTGTTTGTACGACTTTGGATTCTGCATAATTATTTTTAGGTCCCTTCTTTGAGATGGTTTTAGCTGATCTCTAGAAAGATTGGGATGTTTTTTAAGACGAATTTGATCGCCGTATAATGCAGCAATTATGCATAATTTAAAACAGTCAGCCTCTGTTTTTATGTTCAGTTGTCCGTGGCGACGGCGCAGTCCATTTGGAAGTTTAATAAATCCACGTGGCCTTGTCGGCCTGTAAACCCCAATGTTTACTTCCAACTCTAATATAGCCTCTATTTTTATACCACTTCCTGACTCGGTGAGTAATTTAATTATATTGTCAACATAATCAATGTTGGCTTGTATAGTTTCTTCAATGAAATGATGACTGGTTATTCTCGCAAATAAAGAATGAAAGTGCTTTATTTTCCTTTCATTGGTTTTTAATTCTGTTGTATCCACTTTGAAAGACATTTGCGCTCTAATTCCTTTGTAGCTCTTTAGATACAAATTAAGTAGTTGGTATAAATCATTATGCACTAAATTAATTGCATCTTGCAATTGGATCACTTTTTTCTGAAATTCATGTGCAATAGAGACCAAAGCGCCCTTGTTTGCTCTCACTTTTTCTGTAAAAGCAGTATTTTTAATATCAATTTCGGGTAGTTGTTCCTCTTGTGGTTGCTTTCGGCATTTATGTGTTATTATATTTTTGCACTTACATTCACATTTTTTGCAAAAATGTTTATCTTCAATGTGATCACATAATTGCTCGTAATTAGCACTTACAAAAGAACATCCTTTTCGATTGCATCCGAATTTTTTAATTGGTTTTTGTATTCCTTTTTTTATTTGAATGCGTCGAAGAGGAGAATTGTCTGTTGAGGTTGTGTTTGTTTTAGCCATTTTGAGAATGTGTTGATTTTTATTTGAGTTAGTTCGTTTAAAAGTCAAAATGTGAATGAAACAAACAGCATAAATGCCAGCGTTTTTATATTTTCCTTTGCATAATATTTTGTTTCAAGAATAAAAATAAACATTTTTGTTTGTTGCACCACAGTCATGCTTGGTTGAACAAGAAAAATGCTGCAATAAACAGTCGGTGCTCTCTATTTATTATTGGAGTGTGAACACTTTGTTGTCTGTGATCATGGCTATGAAAGACTGAAAAATATCTTTTTGTTTCTCTCACCAATGCGCAGGAAATATACAAAGTGACTCAAAACACAAGTCCAAACTGCTCCCCACTCTTGCTCATTTTTGCTTTTTTACTAAAAGTACAAGTCCTTCTACTGCAATGCTCACATAAGCAGCAGTACACACATAATGCTATTATACTTTTTTTGTTCATGAGTACGCTAACAAAAAGCTGCGTGAACGTAAACGCTCTATTTTCACGCATTTTTTCATTGAATGCTGCAATAGTGTGCATAACATGAGCATAAAAATATAACAAATTCTTTTATTAACTACACACATATGATTTCCGGAATTATTAATTACTTTCTGGATATTTATCCAGAGAGAAGCATTTCAAAGAGATTCCGATTAAACTTACTACTACTATCTATATTAATAATAATTATCCCCTACGAAATTACCCCCACACCCCCACCCAATACAACAACCATATAAATACCTACTCATCAAAAACACCTTATTAACTTAATTTACCCTCTACTTAAAAGCATTTCTACAAAAAAGTAAAGATACGGCCTATTTCTGCATCCAACCTGTCATATAAATGACACATTATGGCACTTACATTCACGGGAAGCTTTTTTTTGCACATTATATTTGTGCCATTGTATTGCAGCTTTTACTATACCAATTTATGTCAAAATATTTTTAATCATTGGCTTTAAACCAGCGAATGCAACACAAAAGCCCTACAACGATTTTTGCTATTAATTCTTGATGTTTTGTCTGACTGATGCTGGAGAAACATATCTCACATGTTTTTTGCTCATTAAAACCAGGCAAACTGACAAAGACCCAAATGAGGTATTTATATCTCAATTCATTACTGCTTTCAATAAAGTAAATCACATGGCATGACATAGTAGACGGAGGCAGAAATTTGTGAAAATAATACCCTGCCCTGTGGTGGTTCACTTCGCACTGGAAATTCATCAGGGAAATAAAGGCAAAGTTCTGTTATTGATTACTTCGTTTCATCATTTGTGGTCGTAGCAGTATTGAGCATTTATAGTCGCTTCTTATCCTTGACTGTACTGTGGTGCCACAAAAGGTTAATTTAGACGTTTTTACGTCTTAACCTTACCACAAAATACACTATATTTCTCATATGTTGTCTAACAGTCAGTCAGTTCAATGGCAAAATGAAAAACAAAAACCATGTTACTCTTTATTTCCCATAAAATCTATACAAAACAACAAGGCTTGGAGTTTCAACTACTGCCAGATTCTATTGACTATGTAATCAACCCAACACACCAGGGAAATTTATGCATGCTCACTTGCCTCAGAATCTGGGCCTTTCACCGGGTTCTATTTGTCATTGGCTTTTATCATTTGAGACAATTTCTAGAGCTAAAGGGAAAGCAGGCATAATAAACGTTACTTGGAAATATGGTGTGAAGTGAGATGACTGATGATGATGGAATCACAAAGTAATTATTAATTCCATGTACAAGGGGATATACGTCCATTTCTAGTTCTAGGAATCGAGGACATAGCAGCTTATTATTTCGAAACTATAGGTATTACGTTCCACACAGTTCCCTCTACTCTAATATTATTTTCCTGTCAAACAAAAGCCGACGATATGGAGTTGATGATGCTGGTGATGCAGTCTTTGCCTCTCAATCGCCTGTGCCTAGTGGTTTTATCATCAACAAATTCATACTATTTATTGCCTTTTATATTTTAATTTCTGTCACAATTATGAAATCGTTTCCCCAAAAAGTATAATTGTACGTTTTGATGGTATATTTAGAAGAAAATGTAAAGATTAAGAATGTAACTGTGTGTAAATATATACCTCCAATTGCTATATTACAATTTATAGACTATCAACGGAAGCGCTATAGTATCATATGACTCTTTAAACGCTGAATAATATAATGTTATATTGCAATGCAACGAATATACTTGTCTGAACATCAGATTTGGAACCCAAATTTACTAGCATTAAATATACACCGCAAGCTTGTGCTGTTATTTCACACAAGTCAAGGTTTTTGGTTCTGCTTCTAAACAGTTTTCCTTATACGATACGATGACAAAAGCGAATGCAACGACGCCACTAGTGTTATCGTCAATTTTGCAGCTACTTAGGTTCAAATAAATGACAGAAAAGGATAAATACTATACAGAGAGATACAAGCAGCTAAAATTGCCGTTGTCAAAAACAGACGTGAGGCATCTTCCAGCATCACGTAACATGACACCGAATTGACAGGTTGGGAGAAGGCCAAGGTCTACATCTGCACTTTAGTCCAGTCTAGGTTGTCCATGAATGAGTAAAAATATAGAAAACTTGTGCTGATACTGGGATGGTATATATATTACAAATGCATCATTATGATTGCGTCAAGCGTCGATTATGTAGTGTGGGTTTATCATTTATTTTCTTAAAATGGAGCTATATTTGGAATTTCAACTTCAGCATATATAAACAAATTATTTACTACCAATGGCTTTTACTTTTTTGTTTTTAGCCACGTAATACGTGTAAAAAATGAGCGGTTGTGATTCTTTATTTATCAAAAGAGAGATCGTATAATAAATATGGAGAATCACTTTCATTCCCATAAATATTCATGATCCATCAAATATAACATTCAGTTTTAAATGTGCTACTTGAATGCCTTATAACATGGAACAAATGTACACAGAACTGCACTTAACTGAAATTGTACAAACACAGCCGTAAAAAATTACATATTTGCCTTTCAATAACTATTTCGCTTTTCTGTTTCAAGCATACCTGAGCATCGTTATTGGTATCGAAAAATCTGAATATCCTGTCCAGCATCACGTCATCTGTACAGTCAAATGTTGTATGAATCACATCTCTAAATCTCAACCGGTCCATTTTCAATTTTTCCGTTAGGCTTTTATAAAATTGGAGTAAGGATTGGATCTAAAATACGATAGAATTTGTTGGCAAACAAACAATATAGACGATTCGGCTTAAGTTTAATTGCACTGCCACTCTTTATAATGGAAAAAGCTTTAAAACTAAAGTACAAGTACAATGTATTCTATTCAAACAGTATTATTATAATATGGAGCCAAAAATTGGAACATATAGTGCATTATTTTGTTTATAAGTGAAAGTTTTATGAATGCATAAGTTATTTAGGCTAGGCGTCTCTCTATAGGTTATAGAGAGACGCCTAAATGCGTAATGCTATTGTATAATAATATAGTGTTATCAAATCACTCTAGTTTTTCTATTTCCACCTACCTCTTCATTCGAAAAATGGGTTTTCCGTGTTAGCCCTTCAACCGAAAAATGTGTTTTAGTCGGTTTTGCAATTTTCTGATGAGATGAGTGTTGGGGTGTAGCACTGTGCAGATGATCGTGCTCGCTAACGCTCATAACGACAAAGAGGATGTAAACCGGATCCAAATAAATGCCACTCAAAATCAAAAACAAAATCTTTTCACAGATTTTTCTAAAAAAGTTAAACAAATATTGAAAAGTGGTACAAAGGTTGTAAGCCAAATAGATAAACTAAAAGCAAAATTTATCCCTCATATCTATTGCTGAACACGCTTCCCATGTGAGTATAGTGTTTAACTTCACCAAATATTGCGATAATAAGTTTGATCAATAAATATGTATATGTTACATCGTTTTGCAGGACAAGTACTGAATATAGAATCTGAAAAGCGTTTGAGTTCACTACTCAACTACTCATCCATCCAACATAAAATTTACAATTCCGCTTATGATCATGTTATTCTGTTTCATTAACCTTATATCAGCGGAACCCTTTTTCCCGTAGTTAAGCATACATTTAGTTAATTATTTTTTTTCAAGAATTTCAAAATTCCAATTGTTTGGAACATCTGAAGAGTATTCCTTCAGCTCCGATTTTTCTGAAAATTAGTAGAGGGCTGTAACTAAACACGCTGCGTCGAGTCGCAAAAGTTTTATTTAGCGCTCGTGTTTCTAAGCAATCCGAATGGCCGTAGAAGTCATGTGGTTATCTTATGGGTCCGTGGTGTTGTCTGTACAATCAAATCAGATAAATAATAAAATGGTTGCCATGGTAATTATATGAGTAACTCCATAGCCTATGTGAAAGGATCCGAACCCGAACCGATAATCACAGAATCGAAAACTTGCATGATATTCCAATTGAATTGAAAGCAGTGCCAATCCTTTTTTCGAAAAATGTCCGCCAGGGGTGCTAAAGTACGGAAACATTTTTTCAGAGTGAACCGCTATTCTTGTACAGTAATTCGCATATTCTCCTCACTCTAGTGGGCCTACAGGGCGTTTCAAGCTCGAAACTGAAACCCCGAAACTCTCAAGTTTAGACTCGATAGTGAGACAGAGAAATGATTAGATGAGAGAAATAAAAATTTTTGATGATTTTTGCAAATCCGCAGGGATCAACTTAAGAATTTCTAACTTTTGGGCTTGGAACGCCCTGTA
>JAQFYG010000971.1:0-22381 GCA_034694325.1 Entomobrya corticalis
CTGTTATTTTGCGATCTATTATTTTTCTCCGGAGAAAGTGTGTACACATATGTGTGTTACTACTTATAATACTAACCACATAACTTCCTCTTTCAAATTTAAATTTAATTAAGATTATATCAATCGATTTAATCAAAACGTACGACATTGGGTATGCATTTAAAAATTCAAATATTTGATTATTTATTTTAGCTTTAATAAATAATCTACTTTACATCGCTTCAAATGTATACGCTTATATTCAATATTGGAACTGGAAGTAATATACAAATATAGGTACGTTATATATTCAGTTGGTCTAGAATGTCACAAATTCATGCATATTTGTGAGTAACATTGGACCCATCCTTATTAGCTTTCTCCCCGACAGAACTTGTTCAAAATTGCATGATAATTTTGATAACGAACAATACTTTTCCGCGTATAAAAGGTAAATGGTACACCCATCAACACCACCAAAATCAATATAAACATGAAAATTACACCAATCCTGAGATATTTTCTATTAACCAGAAGTGTCCTGCATTAAAATTTTGCCCACAACCACTACTTACTATCAGCATATCAACGGTACACCCTCTTGTATTGAGAGAATAATAGCTTGTTCTGCCAACAACATTGTTCACTTTTCTCTCCATCTATTTTTTAAAGTTTATCTATTACAGCTGACATGTTTATTTAGCGACTTGCGACTGTTTGTGACCAAAACGAGACAACATAAGTCACGTCAAATCCATTTCCTGATGCATTGTCTACAATTATATTCAACTTGCACTGAAAGCTCGAAACTAAACTACCTACTAGCTCTTATAACTAACTGCCGTTATCCCTCCATATCCTGTCATTAGGAATGTTTATGCTTTCTAGCTGCTACATAGATTATTACTGCTGTTTTCACAACAGCTGTTACTTACTGCACCATTATTGCGACTAAGATACAACGAAAATCGATTTCTTCTTCTCAAGTCAACCCATATAGCACAGTGCTATTAGCACTGCACTTTATAGACCAATGGTGCAAAAGAGAATGAGTGACTAACTGAGCCATTTGTAGTTGATAAAACGTCATTTTAACTTAAATGTTAATTCGACAAATGCATTTTTTATGCCATTTACTAGTAACGTCATATTCCATTGAAAGTTCCAACAGCATATACGTATGTATATCATAACGCTTACCTCGAGCACATTAAATAAAAGGGGTAACTGTATTTCAATAAATTAATGACTTCAACGTCTAGATAGCACACTGGCAAGGAGTGACAAGGATGTCCTCATGTGACATTGGCAATAATAGAAGAGGACAATGCCCTTCATTCAACACTCCCGGCCAGTCAGCTCTACTCAACAAAAGTGGAACCTAAAACAGCAGCCCTCTCTACTTCAAGTCACGACACAAAATACTTTAAATGAATACTAATAACATGGATTATTATGAGCTTGTTATAAACGTCGTAGCAGTATAAGCTGTTTCCGTAGTATAAAATAGCTCTTATGACATTGCTTATTTTCATAAGGTAGCTCTTTGGCACACATGGAGAAAGCTGTAACGGCAATAATGAAAGTTATTATCTCGTCTTCTTTCTCTCTTCCCCTTCCTTTTCAAGATGATCTGGCTTTCTCTTGATGGAAGCATCAATAAATACAATGGGTAGTGTCTTTGATACGGTGCATATCCCCATAAAATATGTATTGCATTCGAAGCAGTGCAAGTCGCAGTGTTCAGAAAAAAAGACAAAAACGGCGACAGATTGAAATGAGATACATACGTTATAACATTATGCTGGGAATAGAGTTTTCTTATTACTTGATGGGAAGCGTCTCAAGAGACTTGTACACATGCACACACGACAAGACTTGCATGTATGCCTGCACTCAGTCACTCACAAGAGATTTCACTTGACAAAAGAGAAAAAGTCAAAGAGGTATACAATATCATATTGTTAGGGCATTATCATTACAGGATTTGTGGATATGCTAAAGCACACACGTCCCCCAACGACGACGAGCCTATCCACTACTACCACCACTGCCGCCAAATTATGCCCTTTGAAAATTGCTCCTTACTTTTACTGTGATATCATCCGAGTAAACTTATTACTTGGCCATATTATATACCATCAACATCTTTGCAGGGAAGATGTGTAGTCAAATAATATCATTTTACTTTTTCTGCTCCTCCGCTTCTGTTTGTCATCGGTATTACGCTGTATTATATTCTCATAAATGGTACATTGAACACACACTTGTCCTTATATCATCTAAGACAAGAAATGGTTTCCAACTTGCATCCACTTTTTTCCCATTACGAGCTCCCCCTTCTTTTCTTTTTCTTGATATAAGAGAAAAAATGGGAAAAAATTGCTCAAAAGAAAAGTGAGCAGTGAAGCCGAAGCCATCATCATATTAGAAAATCCTCACTTATAATAGTGATGCTATTCTGAGAAGCAGCTAACAACTTTCAACATCCTGCAACAGTTCCAAAAAAGCTTCAAAATCAACCAACCAACCACCGCCACTACTGTAGTACCATCACCACACAAGCAATAAGGCATGATGCATCATCGTGATCACATCAATTCAACAACTCATATAAAACGTATATTTTCTGTCTCAACGTCTCAAACTTTTTGTGCTTTATTCTATATAACAGATAAAACGAAAAATTTCTTTCTTTGTAGTTTTTTTTGTTTTTTCGAGTTGGTTGGTTGTTGAAATCACAAGGACTTTTTGCTTTTTTGTTTTGCTTTTACAATATGTTTTATATAGTAAATATGGGTTTGAAAAATTTGCGAACGGCTGAGGAAAAAGCATAATCTGAGAGGAATACCATTGTAGATTGTTGAAACCAAACAGCAGTAGCAGTCAAATGTCATATGAGGTTATGTTGCCCTCTTTCTTAATAATGATTTCTTTTCGCATTATTTTGTTTCAACAAAAAGTCCTTGAGAGAACAATCTACCGCAAAGGTAGCAAAACAGATACAGATTCTATTTTAAAAATTCAATTTTGTACCTTGCTACTATTTGCCAATGTAATATGTACCCTTGAAAAACATGTCGGTCAACCACATGCACATGAGAAAATATACAGGCAAAAAATGTAAAGGTAGTATGATGATTAACCTGAAGGTAGGAGTGAAATGGAGGCGGGTGCTCTTTTTTGGTAAAGAGATGAGGAGAGAGACAAAAAATGTGCAATATTTGACGAGAAGTATTTTCAGTTACCAGGACCTCGTGAAAATGATTGGTAAAATTACTAAACGAAGGTACTGCTTGGCCATATATCGTGGTGTTAAAAGTTACCTGTTGTACAAAGACGCAATTTTCAACTAAATATTAATATTGAACTTTAAAAGGAAATTACCGGTATAAAATCATTGATGTGAATGTACACCATAATCGCCGGTCGACAATCCGGTTAGGTTTGACCACTTCAAAAGCAATACGTGAATACACAGCAAAACCACGTTAATTATTGACATGATTGACCTTGATATTGAAAGTGTCTAGACTAGAGATGCTGTCGTATAAACGACGGTTGATAGTTTAAATCAAAGATGAGCTATGCGTAGTCCTATACTATAAAAGCATTTACCTTAAATCCTATGTATGAATGTAAATGTTTATCCTTTGGTAATAATACGATATTTTTTATAATTTTATCAGGTTCCTCCATCAACATTAACAGCATTTCCTCCTACCGACAATTACGTCTCATCAATCAAAAAACATTTACGAACTTTAATAATATATTGCCAGTAGATATTGCATGTATGTGGTGATGACTAGACATATTTATTAATTGATATATCTGCCCCGATTGCCAGCATGGCTTTTTCTTATTACGACTAAAGCTACTGAAAACGCGTCGACGTTATACGTTGTACATTTTCATTATAGATTGGTTACTTCACCCCGATAAAATCGCTTCTGAGTCTAATACATTTAGGCACTTGAACTTTTCCATTACATCATGTGAAAATCGTTTTACGGTATGGTTGTAGCGAAAGAAAAAGCAACAAGAGTACGTGGTTTTGAATAAATACCACTACAACCTTTCACCAATATATATGTATATGCCGAATTTTTCCTTCGTTATGGCATGGCATCAGCATCATAAAGAATTCATTCCCTTTTTCTCTCCTCGACATCACTTCGTACGATATGTGCGGTAGCTTGTACGGTCACATCAGCACTGGCTACACTGTGCGTATATGAATAAATGAGTCAACTTTGAAAATAATTGTGCCATTACACATCCATATAATATGAGTAAAATGTATAGCGCGGGACAATTTCATAATATCCAGTGGGGAACAATATTGCAAAGAGCAGAAAGAACGCGAGAGAAAAAGAGAATAGGATCATGAATATCAACAACCAAGTTTCTCATGAATTATAACTCCCTTTAGCATAATAATAGCGTAGTCGTATGTGCAAAATACCTACATACAAACACATTGGACGATGGAGAAGAACAGCGGCAGACACAAGAAGATAGAATGAGAGAGAGACACCGTATTTGGAACATAACTCATAGCGAGAAAATGAAAAAAGTCCACACGTACTTACTTACTTGCACAAATAATTGAGTTGTGTTTGTGTGTCCTCTGTCCTCTCTGCCTCCACCATCTACTTTGCATCTTCATGCAATAGTTCCGTTCCGTCCTCGGATTCATTCTGCTGGTACATTAAGTACGCGTTTTGTAACGTGCGAGGTACACCATTTACAACGCCTAATATGGAACAGAAAGCGAGTGTAATATGTCCTTTGAAAAAAAGTCCTTTGTCCTACATTGCTGTAAACTTGGAATGAAAATATAAGATAGAGCGTACAATTTATTTATAATCTCTTTCGTCGCGAGAGCCTATAATATTATCAAGCAGAATGGCTAGATATTGTATTTTAGGACCATCCACTTTCACTTTACTTTCTCCATACACTATAATAGTATGCCAAATGAAGTCGGCGTACAGGCGGCATTAAAGCTCCGTCGTGCAACTCCAGAAGAAAGGCGGTAGAAAAGACAACGGAATATAGTTGTAAGAATATTTGAATTTAGGTCAGTGAGCAATTATTACAAAGCACAACCATATAGTAGAGCAAATGAAAAAAACAGATGGGAGACAGGAAAATAGCGAGTGCCGAGTTGAGTTTCTCTGGCAAATCCTTTTGTTCTCAAACTGAGTAAATAGTGGCGACTAAGAAACAATAGTTTTGAAAGTGGAATTTCAAAATCTTCAAATGTAAAACATTTTAGACATGTGGTATCATATCACAAAACAAGAATATAATATACCTATACAAATTTGTACACTTACTTCTATCAGTTTCCGAATATTCATTTCGTTCTTGTTTTTAGATCCTCCTGTGTGACTTCCTTTATCAGAAACGCATACAAACTATGCAACTTCAAGTTTTGAAGGATTATCTTAGTTTGTTTTTCATATTCCCAATGCACTTTCTAAAAACCAGTGGAGTGTTAGCATAGAACGCCGCTGTCTGCGATGACAAATACTAACTGCATCGACTTTTGTGCATTGAATGCAGAATTTTAAAACTTGATGTAGAAAAGCAAATCTTGATAAAATGCCTTCTAACATATGCCCTTGTATAGTACAGGAAAACATATATTATAGTAATACATATATACATCACGTCCTTTTTATGTCTAAAATGCATCACGATGATAACGATGGATGACGGGTAATCAAACAAACAGAAGTACAATAAAAACAAAGTGTAATTTTCTGGAACAAAGATTGAAGTAGCAAATAAAATAAAACACGAAATAGCTTGTGGTAAATAAATTACATTCATTTTTTATTCAGGGCATGTAGTGAAAGCTGCAAAGCCGCGCACGCAAGAGCAAGTTGCCAGATTTTTAAAGTTAACGGGTAGTTTAATCGCGTTTGTATATTGCTCAGATTTTAAGTGACCATTTGAGATCCAAGTCTTAAGAAAAGAATTGGTACAGAATGGTCTACTTTTTTCTGCTCTGTCATCAAATTTCTTTAGTATTATGATTTCATTTTTTGTAAGCTATGTCAGCTAGTTGAAGTCTAGTGAAGGATTATTTGAGCACAATATAGGCCAAGGATCCCCATTACCAGTAGTAAGATGAATATTAGTTTAGGGGCATGGCACAACGTAGACGATGATGGCCTCATAGTAGCTATAATGACCTGCTATCATTCGAAGGATAAGTAAGATGAAAAATATAAAAGTTTGACTTTAAAATGTTGGATGATGACATGGCTGGAGGTCGTCCAAACCATCACAATTTGCGTAGAGATTTCAAAATCCTTCGTCTACAAAGATCCCAGCACATACTGTAAAAGTCCAAAACTGTATGTTCTGTAGTACTGCAAATATACTGCCAAAATGGACAAAGCATAAAATGCATTGTCTACTTTCAAGATAAAGTTCTCTTGTAGTGTATACTCATTAAAAGTGCTACGTAACAAACAGACAGTACTATATTGACATTATGAAATTCACAACGATTTGTCTGTTCGTCCTGATTCTAGGTGAATTCGAATAAAAGTTCGTATATAAATGGACTGTGGAGAAAGGATTCTGATCTGTTTTTAAAACGGTTATTAGAAAAAGGAAGTATTTCGAACTTTTGAACTTGTTCTAAATCTCAGAGTTAAGTCAATCCATGGTCAATTATTTTGTGAGCAATAGTTGGACAGTTTGAACTTAAATATCGTGATAGTTAACTATATTTTCAGCTATGCGTATTTATGATCATCGTTTTACGTGAATTTTTCCTCAAGTCATTATTATTGTGTATTATGTGGCACAATGTACAGAAATTATTTTATTATATTGGAAATATATGTGTGAGTTAAAATATTATTTTATATATATGAAAAAATATAAGACAGTTTTATTTCATCCGTTTTAAAACCTAAAGCCACAAATGTATATTATGAAGGGAAAGATAATCATAATCCGCACACGAAACTGGCTGAAAGCACATTTTTGGATGCAATAGAGTAAAGTTACGACAGGAAAAGCTTAGCAAGTTTTCTCCTTATTTAAAGTGGATGAGTACATAAAATAGACACAAGTCGTAACATTTTTCAGCTTTTTCTATACATTTCATTATTACGAGTGGTCGTGTATTATTACAATGTGAGTGATGACGATAGTCATGTTGGAGTAAGGCAGTAGGCACAACACACATTTTTGTCGTTTCTTTTTGTCTTTCCTTGCCCTTGTTTTACTTTCTCTGCAATGAACTCATTTTAGATGGCAGAGAATTCTAGTAAAAATGTACACTTTTTAGAGAGCAACTTGCAGACCACAGCAGAGTATTCTTGGGACTGAAAACGAAAAACCTCTACTTTTACTCCGGGAACACGGCGCTCCTCTTTTTCTCTCATGAAATATTGTTTTGATGTGAACCGCATGCTGGCACATTTATGAACCCATCGAGGTCTCCTCCACCCAAAATTTCGTATGGGAGCATTACATTATATTTTTCTGTAAAATCCTGAGAGAAAATAGACGTTCAATTTTATACAATCTATGCACACTAATGGTTACATATAAAATACTTAAATACTATAACTATTGCAATATCTTTGTGGATTTTTCTCCAGAGTCGGACGTTTTAAAAGCAAGCAAAGTATAATAATTCCCCACTCAGAAAAAGAAATGGGACAGAGTCATATCCGCTCGATTGTCATCATTTTCATCATGATCATAGTTGTCGCTCTTCTAAGCATTTGCTATATCGTACTCATGAACTCATGCATGCACGAGGGGGACAAGAAGGCCAGCAAAAAAGATGATATGATATGATGATATTATGATACGTAAGTAGAGAAAAGAAACCACAGGGAGAAGGGAATATTCTAGAAAGGGAAAAGGCTGCTTTCGTCTTTATCTTATCCGGCATCATGATCACAAACCGCTATACGGAAAAAGCTATTCCACTTGGTCTTCATATATATTACCCCTTCAGGTCCTTTTCTCAACAAAATGGAACTGTCTGTCTTTTCCATAATTTCAAAGATTCACTCATTCAATTTATGCATATAATACAATGTGGTATAACATGATGATTATGATATGCTTGCTTATACTTTCAATATTTTGTACAACGATATTTTTTTATCCTTTTAGTTAAAAATATATATCTGTTACAGAATACATTTATTATACTATTATTTATAAATATGACATGGAAGAGTTTTTAAAAGGATAAAAACATTAAGGGCAATTGAAAAATCGCCCATGGCTAGGCACTTTTCTGTAATACGGCACTCTTCCTCATCTTGCTGACAGAATTGAGTACATCGAGAATATCTCCGTCAGCAGGATCATCATGATGTCGACAATGATGATCAGCATCATCATGCACAAGGAGAGACAATAGCTGTCTTGGCAGTCACGTACAATTATGTATTACGTAGATGACTGAATGACATAAATGCTTGGTATGTATCACGACATTGCATCTACCTATTTTTATTTCGAGTTAAGAACGGATATACCCTTGAAGCAGCCACTTTATCTCTTATTCTGTATAAGTTTTGGTACTTATACATGGTTTGAAGTTGGACGAATAAGAGTATTAATATGGTCCTTCTTATGCAAACCGTCCACGAAATGAAAATAATATATTCATTGTCATGCTCCAATTTTCTTTTCTTTATGCATATCGTTAGCACAAGAGGGAAGGACGATGGTTATGTTATGTTCCAAATTTCCTCCTTTTTTATGCGAAACTGTGTTGCTTCATTCAGATGTGGCTGTATATGATATGAAACAAAAAATACGGGATTATGCAGCGCAGAACAGTTCAGACTGCCTTTTTCGTCTAAATATGAAAAGTTGAAGCTTATTATTTTGACCAAATGAATGGATTTGGATTAGCTTTTTTTGCATTGAATAATGTCGAGCAATGTTGAATGTGTAAGTTGTTGCTTATAATTATCGGCGCATACGTGTAAGCATGTATAATCTCATATTTCCATCACTGCACCACTTCAATAAACCTTGAAAGAACTTCACTTACGAAGCCCACTTTCATATTTTAATATGCATTCCATTACAGGATCAAAGAGAACTCTCCAGGAAAGGAGGAAGTGGAGGAGAAAATACGTAAAGTAAAATAGGCATTTGCGTAGGCGATAATGTTTTATTTGGCCATTATATGGCTACCTCCATTACTGGGACTAAAAATACATTCTACGTTTATTTAGTCGTTTATTCTACGGTCTTCCAAATCTATTTTCTTTTTTTCAGAAGAACTAAACAAGATTTAGTGGCAAAACTGTTATAAAGCTTTAATCCTCTTTCGACGCCTACTTTCCATTGGCAGCTCAGAGTTCCCCACTACTAATATCAACTTCGATAGAAAATCCGACAGAAAAAGTTGGGTTCAAAGCTGTATGAATGTCCTTACTTCATTTGAAGTAGTTCCGCTGTTTTGCATGACTCATTTCGTATAAAGACACATTAAAGCCTTTTTTAGTACTTTTCGTTTTGAATTTCCAAACAAAAAATTGAATTTCCTTTCATTTTCATATTTTCTTAGAAGAGGCTCTCTGAATATTTCTTTAGAAGATTATAAGTCACATGTACATTACTAGCTTACGCTAACGTAACACGCTTTTGAAGTGAGGAAAACATCTGCTTTGCCTCCCATAATGCAGTATCTTTCCTTCATTTACTGTAAGTAGTATGTCGTTTTTAAAACAAGGAAAAAACTTCCTCAATCTCTCATCCATTCAAGGTGCTTATAACAGAGAAAATAGGAAATCATCATTTGAACAAAAAGATGTGTTATTTGTAGCCAAAATAATGCATAGATAATGATATTTTCTTCACGTGTCGGTGAATCTCCATAATTCCCTACACGTTCCATTTATTTGCTTTATCGCGTAGCACGCAGAGAGAAAGCTGGTAATGCAAACAAACATTACCTATCAATACACCTGACACAGAAAAGCACGGCTTGGTGGGAGTGAGAGCGCGAGCACAGGGAAGATGAAAATGGGAAAATTCCTGCTCTTGGAAAAGTAGGTATTTATTATGCAGACGAGCAAGAATTAATTATAGCCAGGCATCATCAAAAATACAAGTGAGAGCACAAAATATAAGTTCTATTTTCCCTTCGCTAGTCCTGTGCTCTATTATCATTATCATCACGGAAGCTATTGATACAGCTCATTAAATATACACGCCATATATTCAAAAGTTTCATTTTGTGTATATAACGCACAAGTTTTTTGTATTACAGACAGTTGCAAAGGATTAGACAATGGTGCCTAATAACAATAATCATCAGAAGAGCCCGGAAAGGAAAAACGTAATAATAACGTGGCATGTGCGATTCCCATTTTCAATTGATGCATGTTACATTAAGCAACACAATCTAGTGAAAGCTAATAATAAAATATAACTAACATTATGCATCTTTCCCAACAAAAAATGAATGAAAATATTCAAACTTGCTTATTCTTTCAACTTGAAACAAAAAAGCACACTATTAAAATGTAACGTGTTATGAAACTGCTTTATCTAAGGAAGGAAGTCAACTGTACAATATTTTTTCGTTGCACGTAATATTGCTTTTGTTGTATTTTTCCACTATTTTTATGAAACATGTCACTGGAATGACTATTATGCAACTTGTAGTAATACCTATACAAAAGACAAATAGAAAGTCGTGCACCGGCACAAACATTTTATGCATTTTTTCCCGACATCTGCATGTTGAGCAACATTCATTTCGTATTATTACTATTAGCTTTATTATGATCGTCAGAAACAAAGTGGATGATGCTACTGTTGTTCGTTCTGGCTTGTTTTCCTTTTGTACTATTTGTGATAATAAACTTTTCCCACTGCTGTTTTTACTCTTAGCAGCATCACCTCCACTTTCTCTACACCCTTTCACAGGATTTTTAACGATATATATTATGGATAATGTAATATTATGCAGCATTTTGCATTTTCTAAATGTTGACGGGACTGCTGCTTTCTGTGAAAGTGAGAGGGAATGGGGGAAGAGAAAATGTTTGCGTTATTATTACCATTATTATTACCGTTATTATTACAGCCTTTTACGGTTATTATTACAATAATAATAACAACAACAACATCACAACCAAAAAGAGTAAATATTCGTAGGGGTGCAAGTAGTAGATTTGTTGTATGAGTATGAGTGCAAAGGTATTGTGCGATGAGAATGAAGACGATAGTGCAAGTAACAAAGCGCTATATTATAACAATACGTACTCATTCAGCTCATCTTTTGCATTATAGAGTACCTACACCACATGTTCCATTAAGAACTCACACTCAAACCAACAAAAATACTATAAAAAATTGAAATAATAACATGTTCTTTTGTTGAGTCTATTTCTTCTTTATGTGCAGCTATTTAGTTACTCAACTCTATTTAGATTTTCAGTGCTTCCTTAATGGAACAGGAAGAATACTTTTTGTGCTGTTATGCAAATAACGAAACACATTTTCACTTTTACTAAAATATCAAATCATGACGCCGTCGCAAACATTTTTGTTGTTGCTTTTAGTTCTGCATTACCTTGTTACTTTCTTTGTTGGTTTTTCTCTTTGGGTAGAAGCTGAGAAGCTGAAGAGAAAAGTAAATGGATGATAATATTATCACTTTGTTAGTTTATTTTTCTCCTACTTTCTTTCGATCTATGTTACCTGACTGGCTCAGCTAGCTGTGCTGTGGCTAGTGGCTTGAAAAGTAAAAGTGGCTACATTATAGAGACCTATTTATTTTTAGACTTTCTAGAAAAGTAGAAAGTGCTATTCTTGAAATTTTATTCAAAGTAGCTCAAGCAATATCTGGAATCATTGTTGAAATTATGTCTACATCCATAGGCATTGCATGATGTCCATCCTTTATTCAAGAGAATATGATATTCTGGGATGTTTAAGACAAAAATATTCTAATACACGACTTGTCAATGCTAGAATCAATTATACATTGTATTGTAAATGCGTTGGAGACATTTTTTATAAGAAAGCATGTATGATTAAATCAAACAGGGCCAGGGTGAGTTTGTGGGCATTAATAACAGACAATGATGATAATCATGGTAAAATGCCGGTTTTGAGTTTGCAAAATTTTTTGGTAGCTTTAAGATTTTTAGTTGATCAAGGGTTCTAGGAGTAATAATAATAATATGCAGTTTCTTCTCATAAGTTTAAAACTCATCTTGCTTGCCTCTTTGGAGTAGTAATGGCGTAACAAACCGCTTCTGCTTATTACAGTGGTATAAGCTGCTGATGATGCTGACTGCCATAATGATATTTTATGGGCAGTACAAGCCCTGCTACTGCTACCGGATGGCTTTTTCAAATAAGCTTTTACTTGTAATTTTCAACTTTCACCAAGTCAATGTGCTAGTTTTTCTCGCGCTTCTATATTCTCTTTTGGTGCAGAACAGAGCAACAATAATTTTGGTTGTAAATGTGCTTGAGTAAGCTAAAGTAAATGAAAGAAGCACTTGCTTGGGTTATCCTACTTACAAAGTACATGTGATATGCCATGTGAATATGCACCATTATACCATGATAGTCGCCACCATCGCCAAAACATTAAAAGACAAAAGTGAAGCTTTCCACAGAGACTAATATTCAGAGATAATGTGAATTCATATTCAACAAAAATATTACATAAGGTTTGCTATGGTCCTAGTTTTCGCTTGTTCACTTTGTAATTTAGAGCATTAGTTTAGATTTCGTTGTTGGAAAAGATGAAAGAAAATATTAAAAATAAGAAGTTTTGCTTATATCTGGAAAAATATAAAATACTTCCTATGACCGGTTTAATAGTGCCAAAAAAGAAATGACGAAGCACATTACACGAAATAATACAAAAGATATCATATGTAATATCTTTGAGTAAAAAGTAAGCAAATTTGAGTAGGAATTAATTAAAGTTTCAGTATACTTTTCTAGAATTTGAAAGGAACGAAGAAGTATAATAAGTATTTAAATAACAATATTTTAGAGAACTAGAATAGTTCATATTATGTACTATTGTTACTTACACTTACAACCTACTTATTAAGAAAATTATTGTGCATGGTTTACTATAATTAACAAAACTGAATGCTATCTTTAGTGAGAAAAAATAACATTAGTGCTTTGTCCGTCTGTAGTTTCCTTTTCATTTAAATACTGGATGCCCAAAGACAACTGAATATTTTCAGAGTTTTAAAAATATATTGTTACAAACAACGTTGCTTACGCTTGAACATTTGTTTACGGGAAGAAATGTCAACAAAATCCGGCAACTTACCTGCAAAAAGACAGAAAAACATTTGAATTAGTCATGATTGTAATTGAATGAATAACATAAATTTGTTGTTTAGCTTGCAGAGTAAAAGCAAATACCGAGTTCTAAATAAAGCATCAATAAAGCAACATGGCTTCAAATTCAACATTATTTTTAGATGCGAGCAAAACTTGTTATACTTTATATCATAAATTACAAACTTTTTTCTTTTGTGATGAAAGATGTTCATAAAAGACTACACAATCGCAAAGTACATTGTCATACCCCATAAATAAATCCCATTGGAATAATATTTAGAATTGCCATTTTGTCCCAGCCCCAGTATTTCCCACCACTAACTTCAACAGTTAATAGAAATTCTTTTATAAAGGGGAAGTACCTTTCATCACAGAACAATTTATTGTGACGTCTGTTGGCTCCTACAATCACCACCAATAACAACAGTACAATAGTTCAATCGCGCTTTGGAAGCAGTATAAAAGGTTACACAACATGTTTTATCTACCACAATTGGAATTTCACTGCAAAACCTCTTTTCAGCAAAATCATATAAGCATTGTGAAAGCAAAGGAGTTCAACGCTTTCTCCTGTTCCTGAATTCATAGCACAAACCAAAATATTAGGGCTTTCTGTCTGATTGAATGTTGCAAATAAAATATATAGACATAGAATTTTCATCTCAAAAGCTGTAAAGCGAAAACTCGTTGTTTACTTTTACATGGTGCTCAACCAGAAAAGTAGAATGTGTAACGCATATAATAATCCAGTCACAAGCTTAAAAACTAGGTTTACGACTACTCTTACTTGGTATGAGAACAACAGTGACCAAAACATACGTTACGTCTTTATACAAAAAGCGTTACAGATGAACTATGGATAGTTCAGTAGTGGTATACGTGTGGTTATAAAATTTTCTACGCTTCATAATGCATAACAAAGACTCATATATAATGTACTATTTTTCTTTGAGGACAGGCGTCTCCCGTTATTCCATCCATTTCATCTTTCTGTCAGTTCAATTTTTCCTTCAAAGCGTGTGTATTTGTGCGTGTATAAGCGAAAAAGAAAGAAAAGCCAGTACATAAAGTACACATAAACAGTCGCAAGTTTTTTTCTCTCACAAAAACATAAATAAAAAACATGTAAACACATGCTTGTCATTCCATTCCCTTGGCCGCTACTCCTCCTTTATGCTTCCTTTTAGTCCATTGTTGTGGTAAAAGCAGTTTACAATTGCACACTCACCGTCCCATAATGATCCATATCAAAAGGTCACGAAATGCCATTGCTTCTGCTTTCACTTCTTTCTGTTACTTTTGGGTGCGTGGTGCCTTTAAAAATAATAATAAATGTGCCCACAAAGCCAACGTGCCTATAACTAAAAATGGAGGCAGTGGCAATATAATGTACAGAAAATGGCGGAAAAGGCGTTCGTTTCCTTTTAATATATTCTGCACATGGTAAAATGTATAGGAATAATAATAACACACTCTTTTCCTTTTTTCTCGTAGCGTTGTACAGAATAAAGAATGAAAAAATGGTGCAATTGGCCATAATAATGTCGTAAGTTAATGGTGAAAAAGGAAAGTGTGCTATGATGTTGTTGCTTCTGCTCAAACCTATAAAACCAAGTTTACAAGAAAATTGCTAACCCTTTTTCTACACACAAAATATATAGCTTTTGTGAGTGGTTCACTACATTAAAATTGTTTTTATTGTTCACGTTTTTACTGTTCCTTAAAATGTGTTGGTTTGTTGTCTGGCACTGTGTCGTAGGTATTTTATGAGTACTGGAGGATGAAGGAATGGTACACTATAACTGCAGGTCCATGTGTGGATCTGCCCATTGTAATGTTCATGTTCTCACTAGCAAAGCAGGTTTGACAGTCGTCATTTTTATAAAAGACCAAACGGTAATGGTTCATGACAGTACTACCACACTAGCGTCACTTTTGCTGGGGTGCCTTTTTCCTTTTTATGCAAACGTTGTTTATTTTACTGTGGAGATGTTGAATACGCACGCAATTTCAAAGAGAAATGCTACTACAGAGTCCCTAAATGCCATTATAACGATACAAAATTCCTATTCTACACACTTTCGTGAGAGGTTTGTTCTTTGAGCTTGTACCAATTTTTTTATTGGATACCTAGCACAAATACATACATAATCAACGGCAGCGGTTGGTTTAAGCTCATTTTTGGTGAAACAGTTTTGTGTATCAATAGGTTTATGAAGATATGTTTTTTTAACTTTACGCACTGGCATTTAACACGCTGTTTTATTTTTAGAGTCTAAATCTTGTGGATTTAGACATTTCAGTTGAGAAAAATGAAAGATGTTTGCTTCTGGAAAATATTAGGTGAGCATTTTTTTTCTAGCTTGCACAAGAGAAAGCTTTATGATAGGATATTATGTTGTTGCTTTCCTTATACAGATTTTAAGATTGGTGCGGAAATGATATACTAGATATATAAATATTATAAAGTCTTCTGATAAATCCTGCATGCATTTGTGGGCAAGACTTAATAGCTTTAACTTTCTTATGTCACGTCATCCAGATTTGCGTGACACAACTAGAACAGAGACTCTGAAATATTTACAAACGTTATAGCTGTTTGTTACTCTGACAGTAATAATGTATGTGCCTACATAAATTTATCGTTACAATGAGTTATGGCATGTATAAAAGAAACAGAAGAAAAAACATTAATTCGCAAATCCTTCCATTCCGTGTTGTTTTTTCTCAAAAAATCATATTTTGCTGACTTTCCTTTATATTAATCTTTATGTCAGTCAGTTTCTTGTCAAATTCAATTCCTCATTTATGCTTTGCAAATAAAAATGCAACCTAGTCTTTCTAGCCAATAAAATTAGCCCACATGTAAATGCAGACAGATAATAAGTTGTCTTTCGTAACATTTGATAAAACAAAAATTACCACTCTGACAGTTGCTGCAGTAGGGTATCGACTATGGTTCTAAAAATTAAAAGTATAATCTAAAAACACTTTAGATATCCACGATGTTACTCTATTCATATGAATATTGTAATAACGAGTTATATATCTTCAACTTTGATAAAGTTGTGTAAAAGATAATGCGTTTACGTCAGTGTTTCAGCTTGTAACTGTAAGGTTTTAATGGTTTTCTCGTGTAGCGAACATTTTATTCATAAAATGAAAACATATTTACTACTGATAGTCTGGGAAAACAAAGAAATATCAGTAGTTTACGACATAATGATAAAAAGACATTTTATGTCATGTCTAAAACAGTTGAAAGTCTGCAGATTTCTATTATGAAAAAGGAATATGTTGTTTTTACTATCGATAAAAATATTACAAGCACAGTTAGTGCCAAGACCTGTCCTAACAATTATAGTTTTAATTACTTTCCTAAAACTGCCAGCTTATGGCGTTTACTTTTATACCTAATTGGAAGTGATCAATAAATACATATTATACTAAATAATTCATGCATGGAACACACAGTACTGTAAATAACCAATATATAGTACAGTTCTTGACATGTTAAAATTTAATTAAAGCTGGTAACATGCATTAGAAGTAGGTGTCGCATTCAATCTATTAACCCACTATCCTTTTACATGTTTGCTTAAATTAAGCTTTTTATTGACAAATTTATTGATAAATTTAATTTTTAATCAACAACATTTGAACTAGGACAATGCGCAATTGTTTTGAATCTGAACAATCAGATAGACTATACATAAAAGCATACTGTAGAATTATTATTTCACACCTGCAACTTACAAACTAGTTGAATTTGAATTTTTAAATTCACATACCCCAGATTAAACTATTAAGCAAATTCCGTTTTCTATAATTTACTCTATTGGTTATAAGTACAAGCCCTCTTGTAAAATAGGACAAAAAAAGTTATGTTTCATTACTCATAGAGTTTGCAAACATGGCTTCCCGCTTTTCTCTGACTTTTGTGACTAGAGTTGAACACACTTTAAACTTGGTATACCTAACAAGTGCCTGGAACATGGACAAAACATGAAAACCTCGTCCAAATCTCTTGTCTTACTTTTTCTCTGCCATATAGTTTGATGCATGTAATACAAAGCTGTACAAACCATGCAGACTTTTGCATTCTTCTTATAAACCCGAACTAAAACAAGTAAGTCGAACGAATAAAAATACTTTAGTATACAGTGTATAACATAATATCCCTTCGTTTCGTTCCTTTAGAAGACTTGACTAATCCATATACCTTGTAAGCCTATATTATACTACTACACCACTAATGATGAGAACTTTTAAGTATAGGTTAACATGGCACACTTAGCAGAGAAACTGGTCTACTAACTACTTTTACTCCTCCATGTAGACACACGCTCTTGCGGTGAGGAGGCGCTCTTGCTGAAGAAAACTAGGCTACTTGTACAACTGAAGTGCTTTCCTTATGAAGTGATTTTGCATGCATGCAGTGGTTTGGTTTCGGAAAGATTTTGATGATGACGGTAGAACAAGAGAAACTGAGAGAAAGGAAATCTACCTTAGGTATATATAGTGTATTAAAGTATTAAATAGCAACTGAAAATTTAGTAACATCTGAAAATGCATATAGTATATTAATATGCGGATATGAGCGTGATTGTACAAAAAAATTAGTAGCTCACATATAAGACCTTTTCACATTGTTATTAATAATAATCATAATATCGATCGTTTTCATGAAAACTACATTGTAATCTTTACAACTTTCCTTCTGTTTGCCGCCACTACTGCCAGCCAGCACCATTTCATAAGTACCACAGAAGTTATGAATATTAGCAGGATGAGATGATGATGCCTGCGTGATGACAATGGTATGGAGTGTGCAAAAGTGGTAAACTGGTGAAACAAGAAAATAAACTTTGAGCATCATACAACGGAAAACCAAGGCTTCCTTCTTTTGATACCGTAAATACGCTGGAGAGAAGGAAGAGCCGGTTTAAAACTGTCTGTCTACATTCTCTTCCAGCAATACAGATGTTTCTGGTAGAATCTGTACAAAGAAGAGCTGCTACTACAGCTCTTTTCTACCAAAACCCAGGCCAAAAGGATATAATATAAAGAGAGAAGAGAGTTAGACGAGCACCATCGTAAATTTCAGGAAAGCTGTCAGCTTTTATTTTACACAGGCATACATAATACTTATAAGTAGTTTTACGAGAATAAAGTAGTTTTATACTTGCTTAGTGGTAAAGCACTCTGCCTCCATTCCTTCTCATTTGAGGATGTTTATATTATTTTGTGAGGACGATAAAGGTTTAATCAAATTTTGTACTGTGATGTGAGGGAGAGGCAGAGAACTGTGAGTGGAGTCGAGCTGCTTCGCGAACCTCGAGGCATAAAACAGAAAATAACTACCTACGTATAATGTAGTAAGTAGTATGAAAAGTGGTGTCACAGTCATTGGAGCAGGAGCGGCAGGATATTACGATGTAGATTAAAGGAGGAATAAACCGGAAGAGAATGTGTGAAATGAAAGAGATATTTAATGATGTACTCTACATTACGGTTTCCCTTTATGCATACTAGTCAGCTACTTATATTCATAATTTCCATACACAAAATTTGTAATATTTTAAGAATCTCTAAATTAAATTTTCGATAAATATTTGACTTGAAATATTGCAACCTTGTGACACTGCATCAGAACAAAAAGTTGATTTTGCATTTCTTAGAAAGTCTTAGGACAGTATCGTTTGCAAGGCCATAAAAGAATTAATATGCGCATATTAAAATAGGTTGTGTTATTCTCTGTTTATTTATTCTATCGTGTATCTACCTCGAAGATGTTTGATAATAGAGTGAAGGGCATATATATTGTTGTATTCAGGAATTATTAAACAGACAAATTTTAACCAAGCTCTAGGCAAAATAAAGTATAGTAATCTATTTTCAGGAAATTAATGAATACAATTTCTGTTTGGATTGTTTCTTTGTGTTACTTACTCCTTTTCTTGAGCATTTCCGGTATCCTGTAAAAGAATACAACTGAATTGATTTGTGTGACATTGAGTACGGTATGTTTAGTATTATAATTTATATGTGTTGGTACAACTTTTACTGCAGTTACAATATCTGAAATATGTACTGACATATGCAGCAATAGAGAAACTTTATTAAGTAAACTTACTTTCAGATCTCTTGTTGAGCTTGAGCATGTTATTAACTTATTCCAATCTGCTTTCGGGAACATATGTCAAAATAGAAAGCAACTTGATTTTATTCTTTTCAAAATAATTTCTCTTGCGAGCCGTACATTTAATACCTTATGTGTAAGTCATCCAATAAGAAGAGTACCTATCTACAATCGACTATTATACTACTCTCTTGCAAGAGGTAAAATATTGTGTGTCAACTTTCCACTTTGCTAACAAACAACAAAATAACATTCTCCAAAAAGTTTGTGGAAAGAGGTAGTATATAAGGTATTCCGGATTTTATTGAAGGTACGAGTAAAAGAGCATCAGGTTTGCTGGAACACTACAAGAAGACCAAAGAAATATATTACTTTCTCCAGACTGGAACAACAACGTCAGAGAAATAATCGGTTTGTATTGTGTTTGTCACTACTCTGCAACTACTCCTCTCTGTTCCGTTGTTATTGTTGTTGTGTAGTTTTTGGAACGGTGATCTTCAACCATGCCACCGTGCATACAAATAACTCTACAATCATGTATCATCCACCAAAACAGGGAGAAATGGAATGGAATAGAATGCCATCTGTCTCGGAAACAAATGGCTTGAAAACTTGAGAGGTTAAAACGTGTTTTTGCTTCTGTATATGTATTCCTTGTACTGTTTCTATCCGTAAACTCTGTAGTACCCAAAGAAAACCTTTTGTCGGAACAAAAGGAGAAAATGAAAGAGTCACTATACTGCCGCAGACGACAACGCAGCAATGATGATGATGACGATGATTGTTTTGTGCGATAAAACATTGTTGAAAATATCCAACGACAATGACAAACGTACACGTGGAAATCTGAAAATGAGTTAACTTTACTTTCACCACTTTATTCATTTTCCTTTCCGGAGTAAAAGCTTTTATTTTCCAAAAGCACACAGTACACCGAGCAAAGCAAATAGTAAATAATATGCCTAGATATTTTCGGAAATACTTACGTAACAAAATGAACAAAAGTCTAAGAACAGGAGAGAGTGAGAGCCTTTGTGTACATGTAGTATCGTCATCTTTCAGGTAAATTCTGCAGTTGCATAGACATATAAATGTGTACATAAAATATATAGTATTCCTTTCCACTTTACTTTCACATTTTGTTCTAGTTTGCATTCATTATGCAATTCTTGTGAATGCTATTACTATTATTATCGTTCCAACTCAAGTGCGCCTTTGATCCTTTTTAGTGAGCTTTCACTGGCAGTCATCATAATGGATATACTAAGCGCACCAAAGATTTGCATCACATTTATTTCCTAATATTCTTCTCTCCATTTCATTTTGAAAGATTCTCTCTCATCATCTTCGCTGTATTGTTCCGCAATATGAGCTGCCTTAAAAGTAATTCATTAAGGAAGAAAGCAAGTTAAGTTGAGGCGTAAAAGAAGGGAAATAAACAACAATAATGATAATGGCGCATGCATAACAGTTCAGGAAATGTCAGAGAAAGTTGAACCCAAGGCTTTGTTTTCATTTTTTCTCATTTCTCAATTTAAAGATGAGAAGATGGTATTTATTTTGTTAAACTTCAGTCTCTTTTTTGCTTTCTTTGGTTTTAGTTTATTATGCTGGTATTCGCGCGTCATCTTTAAACTTTATGTCTCTCAAGTTAATAAATGTGTTTAGTACTATTTGGTTGGTACCTGATAAATTAAAATGCGAAATAAACGAAATATAAGCTATGTGCTTAGATTTTGTTGTGCTTTTGTTTTCAGAAACTGCCGGTGGCAAAAGAAGTAAATATACAAATGCTTGTGTATTTTTTCTGAATGTTTCTGTGCTACAGTTACATACGCACAAGCTTTTGCAAAACCAGATGGTGATGAAATACATTTTTCAATATTCACACAAGTTGATGAGATTTATGTAACAAAGCTTGAGAGAGATAAAATATAAATATTCATACCGGGCAAGTATTTTCTAGCATAAAATATTAGTGATGACAGGGATTTTGAAAAAAATAGAACCATGAATATAGTTTTAGTTAATTACACAGGATAAAAATTTGAATAAAAAGAAAATTGTCAGTATGCTCATTATTTCTGTTTCAGTGTTAGCAATTTTTGATCATCAAAACTTCTTATTTGCCATTCTGTGTCTTCTTCCGGGGTAGACAAACTTTATCTAAACTTAAGTGACCCTTCAAGGCAGGCTTTCGTTTATCCCTTTCCTCTCACCTCTTACTTCCAAATTCTTTTTCTTTTCTTCAGTTTCTTCAGCCCGAAAATTCTAACCAAGAAGTAAGCCGTAGCTGATGAGAAGTGGATAGGTCTGGGGAACGTTGAATTCTACGCTATTAGTTTTTTGGCTTGTATTTAGTACGACTAATGCAATATTACGTATATACATGTCAGTTCCTTAGTTTTCTGTAGTCACTGTCGATGACACTTAGTTAAATTACAAAGCTTGAAAATAACTTACTTGGAAAGTGTGAAAATCCTTGTGTTGTTCTGGATTAAAATCTATTATGAGCAAGAAATGTACGTAAGTTTCTGAATGACCTGATTCTTTGCATATTCTCAAGAAATTCGATTACTTTGTAGTTCATTGGTAGGTGCTCATAAAGTTCATATATTATTTTAAGAGTAGAAATTTTGCCAGTTATCTCAACTATACAGAAGGAATGGAGACACTTTTTCAATTTCAAAAGTAAAAACAGACATAGTTAACTGCAAAAACTGAAAAGTGAAGTGAAAAGTACTTTTTTGTGATTTAACTTTCAGCCATACTATTACGCTTCACGAAAACAGGACAACGTTATGCTCGGATGGTATGGTATGTATATGGATGTATACAAAAGGCACTTAAGATATTGTTTTCTTCGTCATGTGGAACAGCTCTAATAGTAACTTTCTCACTTGAGCTTTTCTAACA
>JAQFYG010000972.1:0-22378 GCA_034694325.1 Entomobrya corticalis
ACCCAAAGAAAAATCTCTTTTTCACTTATTTTGCTCCTGTTAGAAAGCACGGACGATTACGTAACGAAGAAAAATGATTCAAAAAGAAGGTTTATCTATTTTAAAAAGGAATATTATATAAAAACAGAATATAATAATAACAATCCATTACTATTATTTTTGTTTTTTATTGTTATTGAGGATGGAATGAGAAAACAGAGCATTAACTACAACCAATTGTTTAAGAAGCTTTTGGTATTTTTGGGTGCTCGAAAACTCAAAATGCTTGCACACTAACTAACAATTATTATTATTATTGTCAAGGAAAACAGAAAAAGATAGAAACATGGATAAGGTTACGACGATGGTGGTTGTATTGGTGGTGGTAGTGGCAGCAATAAAAAGTGAATGTTACATTTCCTTCAGGTAAACAGACTAGGTTGGTTTTCTTAAAGTCAACTCCTGGTGAACCGGACGAAAGAAAAGCACGCAAAGAAATAATAATAATAAATGTAAATAAATATACGCGACGACGACACATGAACAAGCACATTCGACATGAACAATTGTTCACTAGGTTTAATGACAAGGGTATGGGGAATGATGATGATGACGATGAAGATAATGATATCATCATCGCTCAAGCACAATTAATCTTAGCTTTTAATAAAAATGATAATAAATTGTTTTTATGCATACTTTGTTAGAAGTAGAGAGAGAAAGAAAGGGGTAAATGGGAAATCTAAGCAATAAGGAATAGAAGAATAAGCACTGAGCATGCATGGGATTGTTACTGACGATAATGATGACAATAATATTAATTTTATTTAGATGTTTTATTGTTATGTTATGCGAATACAAGTTTTAAAAGACGATTTCATAGCTTGTTAAACCATCTCTACGATGACAGTATAAAAACATGATGATCAAACACACTAACGTTCAAATTCTTTTCGATGATCAATGACAAGTGAGACGACAATATTCATAATAAAAAATGTAATCAGTTCCAAATGCTCTATAGTCATCGCAATATTACCAATAATAGTGCATGTCTGCCTGCTTGCGTGTGTCTGAATGTGTGTGGTAAGCATAGATACAAATGAGATAGTGAGAAGCAAGTCAAATATTTTTGCCAACATATGCCAACCAGCAAGAGTAAGAGCAGAAAAAGCTAGTTGGCATGCCATCAGGTTCTATCATCATCGTCATCATCGCATTTATTGTCCAGAGCTCAGTTGACTTGATTCTCCAGAGCTTGATCCTTCGTGTATTTGAAAAGCAGTAGGGAATCCAGTCTGTCATCATTTCACCAAATTCCCAAGCGATCAAATGAATTGATACAAAAAAAGACGAAGATGATATTAATTATTATCATATTTATTGATGTTGTTAAGAGGGTAGGCAGGCTGAAGCTGAAGAAAGTAGAAGGAGTGCGCAGCGCACAGATAAAAAATTTATTTTAAAATCAAGATGGATAATATGCATGTAGTTATCATTATTATGAATGGCTCAGTTGCTCCCATTATTTTCATCAAGAGGAACAAAAACGTACTTTCAATTTACTTGATTGCACCAGAAACAATAATGATGAGGACGGTATTACATAAAGTAATATCATCATAATCATCTTCGGCATTACAACATTGTTTTCTAGTGTATTTTTCTTCTTTAATTTGACTGTTTTTTTTCTTTTATTGATGATGGGCAAAGGTGGCTTGTTGCACCTGGGTGGCGAAACCCAAGCAGGAGGTAGGTAAATGACTGAAAAAATCTAAAAAATATGATTTTCAGATTTCCTTAGAACAAGACAAGCCTCGTGGACATGGTTAATACATGCATAAATCCTTAAGTAAATACTGTGCCGGTATACATATATTAATAATAAATACTTACATCAACAGTCATAAGAGCATCAGATTCAGGTTTTTTACTATTGACGACGCTGATCCACAAAAAATATTCAATTAAGGTACTTAGCAATAATATTGTCTTTATTCTCTGGGTGGCGTGGCCCAATCCACCTCCTCAGTATGGAGTCAGTGGACAATTTTTTATCTTCATAACAATAAATAGCGGAAGGAGTCTTTTCTTCTATTCAAGCTGCATACCTTTGAGATTTAACTGAGATTAATATAAATGTTATGATGATGATCATGATGCTCATAGCTATAGTATAGTACTGGTTTTTTCTCTCTACACTGTTAACAATCTGATGATGATGATGATGAGGATCTCGCTTGATGATGTGATTCATGGGATTTGATGTAATCGACAGAAATGAGAGCTTTTGACTCTGCTCTCAACGTTTGCTTTTTATACAAGCTGGTCAAAAAATCAAGCTCCGGCTCCTCGGCACTCGGATTTCTTCTGGTTGTTGTGCTTGTGGGGAGCCAAAAAACCAGATCACAAACAGAGATAAAAAATAAAAAATTCCTACATGCTTAACTGCTACATAACTTACATAGTGTTTTGTGCTGCTGTTGCTGCTGTGCTTATGCTCTTTTCCTTTGAAGCTCATCGTCATCATCAGTAAACTCGGCATATTTTTTTCACTCAGTCAGTCAGAGTGCGTCTTGTTAACTGAGTGACTGACTGACTTGTCCTTCTTATTTTTCTGTCTTGCTCTTTGTCTCCTTTGCTTTATAAGGAAGAATCTGTGGGCAAAGGTGTGTTGTAGGCTTCTGATGATGACGAGTTGATGCCGGATTGTCTTCATCTCCGCACATTTTCTTCACAAGAATTTCGTTATTGTCATTAGTTCATTTCATTAGAGGAAGGAAAAGGAATTCTCTTGCGTTTTTTGTTCTTTTGCTGAAATTCCATTCCTCAAATCATAGAAGGGCGCAATGATATGGAATAATATAAATATAACCATCAAAACGGTGGTAATATAAAAATAGGGGCAAATATTTCTGGGACTGAAAAAATGCTTTGGTGGGCCATAGGTTGTTATTTTCATACATGTTTCTATGAACATTGTAATGAAAGTGGATAAAATCAAAGTAGGAGTTAAGGGAGAAACGGGTCAGTTTGTTATGGGTTCATTGGGGTCAGTAACAGAGAAACTGTTCTAATGAGGATGATAACGAAAATATAGACCTAGTGAATCATTTTTCCATCTACATTGACAACTGTTGTGTGTAGGAATTGTCGTCATAATCAACTTGGGCATCATCATGACGAATCAGATGTGATGTGAAGTTGGATCGTATCTATATAGGTATACACACACCGTCACGACTCATTATTGTGTTATTATTGTTATTATTATTATTTCGACATCGTGACAAAAACGAAAATACTTTCCTGTGAATTCAATTGTCAAAAGCATAGAGAACCTAACTAATAGAGAAGAAACATTTTTTTCGATAAAAAAGAGATTTGTTTGGAGTTGAAAATTATCAAGTTTGATGGAACGATGGAAGTTCTAAATGAACTGTTATTGTCGACTAGTATGCTACTTTTAGGATGATGATGAAGATAATCATAAGGATTGGATAAGGTTTTTCCTTTACTTCTTTGTGATAACGATGATGAGTCGAGAGTGTATGTAGGGACCTGGTTACATTGTTAGGAGACCACTCGCTGTGACTCAGAAAGAGAGACTTCTTGTGAAGGAGTGCAGTGCATTGCATCGCAGACCTACAAAATATATAGCACACACACGCACAGATGAAAATGCATTGAGCTGGCCACTCACATCACATCCTTCAATAATCATAATTATTATTGTTGTTACATGGCATTGTGTTCAGTTTCAGCGTTGAAGAAGGTTAACGAAGAAAAATGAAGTGGATATGTAAACGTATAAATAAGTGAGGATGCTGTCGTACTCAATATTGCATTCAGAGACATACGTAATGCACAATGGATCAATACTAAATAACAGATAAAATACATTTTTTGGGGCTTGTAAGATTAACAGAGACAGGGAGAGAGAGGGAAACAGTGAAAAAAGAGGAAATTATTGTAGCAGAAGAATAATGATAACGGCACACACACATCATCTCTGACAGAAAATTTCATGATAAAAATGGCATTTTTACTAGTTTTCCTTTTTGTTATTGTAGCTGATAGGAAAAAAACGTAATAATGGTTCTTGGCATTTTGAAGGAGATGATGATAACGGTGATGAGGATGATGGTGATGAATGTCACAAAGGTAGAGGAGGACAATTGAGTCACGCTGCAGAAATAATGTTTATGGTATAGAAATGAAATAATATAAAAAATGAAAATTTTTGTTGATCGAAAAATGATACACTGAGCATACCAACAGACTTACAACATTAACCACAAAAACTATTACCATTTTTCAATATAGCAGTTCAGAAGTCATAAATTTATTTCATATAAAATTAGCAATAATGTCATTGGAAAAGGAAGTATGGACCACCATCATCTTACACAGCATCAATACGCCATCCATTAAAACCCACTTATATTTTATGCGTGTTTGTGCAAGTGAAAAAAAACTTTGTTCCGTCTTCATGCTACCGTACCGTTGTTGCCATACTAATCGTTACACCTCAACCAGTTAGTAGTATGCTTGTTTGTCAAAGTTTTTTTCGCCAAAAAACGAGCTTCTCTCTCGTCTTCCTTCTCTGATTCTTGTTTCTGATATGAAAGATGTACATATTTACTTTCCCTTTTTTCTTCGTTCTAATAACATTCAACCGTCCGATCCAGTAATAGTGGCACATAGTACACTTTACACAACATCGTGAGATTTATAAGATTCTTGTCTTGTCTTCTCATAACAATATTATTATTTGTTTGCTTGTTGGATGGATGGATGGCTGGTTGTTGGAAAAGGGGAAGATGAATGGGCATAGTGGCATGAAAGAGTAGCAACAGTAATGCGTATGTGCACTTACCACTTTGCATTTATACTTTCCTTTCCTCCTCTTGCACACACAAGCAGACAGAGAGTGGGCGAGATAAATATTTTTGCTTGCTTTTTTAACTGCTTATAACGCCGTTGTTTGTAAAAAAAATTCTTTCCTGCCACTATACCCAGTTTCTCTCTCTTTCACTACTGGATAGATGTGGAAGAAAAAACGTTTGCATTATGGCCTGTCACCATTTTTTTGTTTGTTTGCTTAGGTATATGTATTACGTATCTATCTGCGTGTGTGTGCGTAAAAAAGTGTTGTGAGGAGGTGGAGGAAAGCAATGAACAGTAGTTAAGTGCACACCACCACACACAGACGCACACACACCAGCAAAACTAACCATGTCAGTTGATGTGGATGTGATGATGACGTTTGTGAGCCAAGTGAGTATAAGAAGTAGAAAAATAAAAACTTTCTTTTAAAAAAAGAAGTAAATAGCAAAATGGTTTTGGTTAGTATAGTTGTTGTAAAAAACGAAAAGATAAGTACATTGTAATAATAATAATAACAAACTGCAAACCATTTTTTACTACTTACTTTGGTACGACTACTGCGCTTGTATAACAAAATGTTAGTTCCATCCATCTAACCATATCCATCCAAAATAGACCATCAGCATCGTTCCATACACAAAATATGTATATTATATGTGTTTTTTATCCTAACAACATGTCAAAAATGGATCCGACATTTCCCATTCCTCTCTGTCTCCTCACTACTCAGCTCACTCACTCGACTCACGAAGGAGCTTTTTTGTATATTTTACGGCTACACAGTTATGATCATGATGATGATTGTGATGCACTCTCTCTCTCTCTCTGTTCATCCTGAATATTTTTAATATTATGCAGACGGGCAGGGTAGAAAAAATGGATAAAAAAGGTTTTTTGCTGGAAAAATTATAATGGAAAGCTAGAAAAACATTTGTATAAAAGCGAAAGCAGACAAAAAAAGGAAATCTGGTGGTTTATTTCAATTGGGTCGTGGATTTGTAGATATGTTTGTGAGGTTTGGTTGGCTGTGAGTATGTGCGTCTAGGCTATTTCTGACATTATAAAAGTGGTGTAAAAGATTAATTGACAATTAGACGATGGGGGAATAAGCATTAAAAAGCAAAGAGGAAGGAAGAGAATCAGTACAGAGTTTTACGATTGCTGACGACGATGAAGGATTTCATGGGGATGTGATCGGACTAATGTAATGCAAGTTTTCAGTAGAATGGTGAAGAGTCCAGCAGAACAAGAGAGAAGAGGAGTAAGCTTACAGGACATTTCCTGAATATAATATGTTAAGTACCATTATCATCGTCATCAGCACGATCATCACCAGCAACACCACTGGAGAAGCTCAATGCTTCCATGTAATTGTACTTCGTAGTAGATCGGATCAGTCAGTCGAGTAGATGTAAGTATTATGCATGTACATGTGTACATACTTACATTTGAAATTCATTTACACGGCTACTTTATTATTATTACTATTTTCTCAACTGATTTACACTATTTACTTCAGTGTGGTAGTAGAAAGAAAGGCAGAGAGAGAGAAAGAGAGAGTGAGAATCAACAAACCAGGCGTAAAGTGAAGTGCAGTCTATTTCAATGAGAATGAACAATTCAAGAGTGTTCTGCTAAAGCAGCAAGTAACCAGCACGACATGATGATCATGATGAGAATTGAGAATGCTTTTTTGCTCTTCACTCATACTCTCAAATCATCAGTGAAGAGCTACTGTGTTATGTACTTGGCTAAATTGCATTGGCATTAGGAAAAATAAGTAAGAAGTAGTATATTACATAATGTAATATATTTCATACTTTTTATTGTTGTTATGCTGATGGTGCTGCTGGTAATGGTGGTGGAGAAGCAATTATTCCCAATTCTGAAAAAAGGTTACCTGCTGTGCAGTGTGAAGTAGAAGACGAGTCGAATATTGTTGATTGTTGTTGAATAGTGCTTGCATGCAAGTATTTATGTTGTTGTAGTTAGTAGTAAAACTGCATTGTTAAATGCATTTCATACTTATTCTCTATTTTTTTCCATGAAAAAGTATTCTATGTTATTATTATTCTTGTATGATATATCGTAATGTAACATGAGTCCATTTCTTGGAGTATTTTTTTCTCTTTTTGGGCTTTGCTTTTTCTCATCTCGTGTTGTACCATTCATAAGAGTGTGTGCAGTGCACTTAAAAAACTGATGATAATAATGGTGATACGACGATGAGAGGATCACTATAATGTGCATCATGTGTACAAGTACAAAAATACTATGCACCAACATTTTCTACTTGACTCAAGAACAGCAACAAAAAACGAAGTAAGAAATAGTAAGTTTTATTTTATTATCAAGTGGAAGGACAAAAGTACATTGTACTTATTTTTATTATACAACAAACGCTTTACTATATAAATCAGTGACAACTTATAACAGTTAAAGTTGAAAAAATCTCAAATTACCGGAGACAGTTTTTAAAACCAAATTCGGTTAAAGGCGGATGTCAGGGTGCGTGTGCACCAAGTAATAATATCCATATACAAAATCTGCCCTTCGAAAAACATCTTCAAGTCATTGTCATTGTAGTATAGTTAGATAATACATAATTAGTTTCTAAAATTTGCAAAGAAAAAAGTCTAGAAACGGTAGTTTTATTGACTAGTTTGTAGATTAATGATTTCACTTTGATGGAGATGATTGTTTGTGATGCAGATTTTCCGAAGATGATAAAAATGTTGATTGCCGACATGAGAAAAACGTTTAGATATATTTAAATTGTATTATGTCGTTGTTTTGCTAGCTTGTTAGAATGTGTGAGTTGTAGGCATGTCGGAAGATTAGGTAATAAAAATTAAAACAGTTGAATACAAGTGCAACAACAACAACGTACAGACCACCAGTATCGAAATCTGAAGCAAAGTAGTAGGATCTTGACTTAACTTAAGTATGACAATTACCTGTCAAAAGCACCGTTTTTACACACTCTCTCTGTTTACGTATCCCATCATCTACGTAAAATGCAAAATCACAAAGTACATAAATGCATTTTGTTGTTGCTATTTATTTTAAGCATTACAGCTTATTGTACCAAACATAAAACTAGAAAAACGAATGATATTTCAATTCCCTTCTCTCTGTAAACTCCAGTCCGGTCCCTTTTAACTGATTAGCACTACTCCTACAAGATAAGTAAAGATGAAATTGGGTAAAGGAGGAAAACTAGAGAAGCCGTGAGTCAAAAGGAATGGTGGAAGGTCGGCTCGGTGATTCTCAAAGACCATCTGTGAAAATTTTCATAGTGCCTCTTATTCTTCTTCGCTTACTTTACTTGTAAGCTAGTTCATTTTTTCTTAAGTCTTGATTTTTGTGGTAGAGATGGTAAGGGTTACTCAATGATGGCAAGGGATCATCATCATCAAAATTCCCAGTAGCACTTTTTTCGAAAAGCGGCAGTTCACATTCCTTTTAGGTTTTTGTTGTATTCAATTGAATCGCGGGGTGATATAGAAACGCAAACTGAAAACTGACTCTTGTACAAGTTTCACTGACGTGATTTTACAATCACTTCATAACTTCATCCGACAGAATGGTAACTTTGTTTTTTAGCATGAACCATCCTCCCAGTAGCAGAGGCGGCCTTCTGGTCCTTTACACTAAGCTATTTACATTTCAATCCTTCTCTTTTTTCATCTTTCAATTTTTTAACTTTCGCGTTCATTATCATCATCTTCATCATCATCTGCACCTATCCGTTTACTAGGTTTCCTATGGGAATCCTCAACCTTGACTTATCTACTTTTCCAAGCATGTTGGTTTCCTTATGGTGAAAATTTGGTTCTAAAAATAAAATAAATTCTTTTCAATGTTTCGCCGCCGTGTGTTCAATAAACAAAGAGAAAATAGAATATATTTTTGTACACACTGTGTACTTAGTAGTAAAGAAGGATAGTCAGAGTGGGAAAATAGATCGATGCAATCGACGTTTTAGCTCGCCTGGGAAGAGTCAACATTGTACCATTCATGTTTCGTTCGACAGAAGAATTGCTTGGGCAAAGCATAAATGTAGGTTTTCGTTTGCTGGGCTCAGAAGTTGTTTGGCTTCTAATTCCACAAAATTAAAACAATTATACCATATACCTGAGCTAACTAAGCTGAAACTAACAAAAAACGCCGTCTACCAGCGTAATAGCTAATGCCTAATTAAAAGTTTTCTTTCCTGTTACATTCTTACTGGGAGCTTCTGGAAAAAGCAGAGGTCAAGAAGAGTAAAATGAATAAATATTGACAATCTTATTTCCCCTTTAAATAGTAAATGAGCATGGCATTATGTATGATGATGGCGGCGATAATGAGCGTGCAATTATCGGAAATAAATGGATACTTTGATGAAGTTAATAACGTGTGATCAGACGGAAGACTAAAACCGTATATAAGCAAATACAATGGAAAGAAAGTCGTGAAAAACTCGGAGTGTTTAAGCAACCTGCCACCACATGGTTTCTCAATCATACACTAGTAGTCATTTATAACGTATTTATCATTTGGAACGCTTATAATGATGATGATCATGATGAACACAGTAGTCATTTTTCGTTGTCCTGGCATGTCATCATTTTACCATCAACTCCTCTTGCACATAATCTACAAACACGAATCGTACAACAAATAATAAAAGAATCATGGCCTTTTTTCTTCACTTTCTTTCCCTATTTTCTGTAATAACAACTGCAGAGTAGCAAGTTTTCAGTCCATTGTAATCAACATCATTCGATATGATAAATGGCATGGATGTATAATGATGTACATAATCTATCCTTTTGCAAGGAAAAAAGTATATAATGCTCCTGATCTCTTTCCATAAAAATGTGTCCATTCTGCTATTTATTCACGCACATAATGATAATGATAAATGGGCAATGACATTAAGTTTACATTTTCTTGAGAGAAGGGAACAATAATCAAAACACAAAAACAGAGGCGAAAGGTAGTGGAAAACGTACGTAGACGAGATTAAATGACCAAACGAAAAAAAAATATTAGCCAGTTCTTCGAAGTAAAGGTTTGTTTACACTAAAAAGCCTAGTAACTACAGTAACCGCTGCTTTTGCCGCTTTCGTTGTTGACATTCAGTAATTAATGCTCATTTTCTGCTTAAATTTATATAAATACTAGGTAGTCTGTTAAAAAACTACATACATGCCCCCCTTTCTATACTGCTTGAATTATTCGTTCTAAAATGTAAGGGAAAAGGGTGAACCGCAAAAGAAGGCTTAGCAAAAAAAGACACATTACTCTTTGTTTTTTTTGCTTATGTAAATGCGATGATGTCATGTCAGCAACAGCAGTGTAGAGAAGGAAGACGAATTTTTGCTCATTTGTCACCGGGAAAATGTATAATTACCTGAGCAAGGAGGTATATATGTGTGATTACTTGTAGGGAACCAAAAGAGCATAGCACAGTGGCATTTTTATTTGCCTCAACTGTCTTTGTGAGCAAATAAAGAAAGGGGATGAGAATCGCATATACAGATGGATGGATAAATGTATATTTTACATCCTTTTTACAATTTATGTTCTTCATCTTCGTCATCATCATCAGTCAAACAGCATAGATTCAGCTCATGTTTGCCTCGATGTAATTTTTTTTGCATAATATACTATACCGGTTTTTTTCGGAGGGCTTCTCTTAAAAAGAACATTTTTTGTGGGGGTTGTTTTTTCTGCGTCTGTTTCTTATTCTTTTTTGATCTGTCTGCTCTTGACGGTTTTTTCTGATAATATATTGCCAACTGTTCTCATAAGCTATTTGTCACGTATATACATTTGCATATTGCAGTTGTCGTAAAGCACATAAAGTTTTGTAAAAAAAATATTAGCTATATAACACCTACCAAAGCGCATGTCATCATCATCTCACAATTCACAACCCATTTGCCACTACAATGGATATAATAATATCATTTATGTTTGTGTGTTCGTTCATACAAGTAAAAAACAAATTTAAAATGTGTAACTTTTTTCTGTTGTTGATTATGGTGCCAGATACATACCTAGATGCATATGTAATATAAATTGTTTGAGGATTAGCTCTAGCAACAGCTAAAACTACCACTATCAGATCGTCATTTAATCCAGTATTTTCATAATGAATATAGTTTTCTCCGACAAGTTTTCAAGATTCTGTCAAATGAAAAAAGATGATGGTGACGGTAACTGTGGGTGACACACCTTTGTATCCTCTCTCATTTGTCCTGTTTCCTTTCGGAATCCTTCATTTTGACAGTCACCATCTTCGGTGAAGACCTTATGAATACAAACTTAAAGATTAGATTCCTTATTTCATTAAATTATGTTTGTACAATCTTTTTATTTAAAAAATTTTCATTGTAATCAAGTCACATTAGTTGAAATTACCTGAGCTACTGTGTTGAGCCGTGCACTGTGTTTAGGAATGCGAAAAAGTAAATACTTGAAAAAGTTTTTAAAACTTTGACATCATCATCACCATGACATGATACTACTTTATTTTTTTCTTGTGACAGTTTTGCTTTGCTGTAGGTCGTCCACTTGTTGGCCAAACTAGTGAAATTGGATCCTGTAATAATAGATGTGTGCGTTCTTTTACCATCAACCATTGACCACCACTACCACGACCACAAGCAAAAGACTTAAAAACGTCTTAGCTTTATTACTCTATCCTTCCTGCTTTGAGCGAACTAAATAGTACAGTTGTCAGTCACATATTTAAGTATTATGCACACAGGTGTGTTTATACACACTACATTTGGTGACACGCCAACAAACAAAAGGGTGAAAAAAGATGTGACAATTCACTTGGCTTTTTGAAAAATATAAACCTTTAGCTTTAGCAGTAGAAGTGAGTGACCAAGCCTCTTTCATTACTTCCCTTCCTACATTTCCTCCTTTGACATTTACACCTCTCTCACAGAATTAACCCTTTCCTTCCACTCAACTCACTAAAGCTTGCGAGTTAATTCCTTAAAGTCATCATAATTCATACTGGTATTATTTTTCCCCAACATGTTTTAATACATTTTTCAAAACTAATAAGAGGAGACACAGAGAGAGAATGATGCATTTCACGCTGACACTTGGGGAATATTATCCGTTTTTTTTTTCAAAGTAAAAGAGTGTGTTAAAGCAGTCTCCTCATAATATCATCATAACCAGCACAGCAGCACCAGCAGGTGTCTTCATATTCAAGCTCGGTGCAACAATCACTTGTTATTTCTTTCTGCTCCTTCATTTACCATACTTACGCCACTACGACTATAGTACACGCATCAACCACACTCTTGCATCAACAAAAAGAATGTAATGCGTGGTAGTAAAATCATATACCAAAAGGAATTATGAATAGGCAAGTAAGTAAATAAGCATTCTCTTCGTCATCATCATCAGGAATCCGATGATTTAGAAATAAATTTTATTTAAAAAATAAAGAAACAGCCTCACCTTATTTTCTTCTAAGCAGCAACAAAGTGTACTGGAAGGCTGATAAAATGGAGTCATCATCATCATAATATTCATCCTCTTCCACCTTCTTCCTTCCCCGTCACAATGTCATAAAAATCACAACAGGCTCAATTATCACACTTTCATGACAGTACAATATTACCATATAGTTGATACTATGCCCCCTCCACTTCAGCCACCACCACCCCGCCTAAGTGACCTCTATGTATACAGAATATTTGCATAAATAAATAGGTATCTAAATGTAAATTGTTAGACTAAAGGACAAACTGTCTTTTTAAAAAGAATGCTTTTAGGAATATCTGGTTACCTTGGCAATAAATATATTAGCTTGAGCGTCTTGAATAATAAGATAAAATGTGTCTATATAAAAGGATGCATAATAAACATGGTTATAAATGTGTGCGTATTAAGTTAACCAAATAAAACGCATCGGTATCAAAAAACATAGATCACCATGCGTGTGGGCGTGAAAATATAACCTCTTTTTCCTGTGAAGATCAAATAGTTTGATTGGATCAGGTTTACTGATAGTGACGATAATGAAACAAGAGATAAAAAAGAATTGAGTTGAGAGTTTATCTTTATTTTTTTTATTAGATGGTCAAATTTAATTCATTCTGCATTCTAGAAACTAATAGTGTCAACAAAGTAAAAAATTAATTAAAAGTACCGATAAATATTATCAATGAATATTTTTTTCTTTCTTAACGAAACATTCCTTTGCAGCCATGATCCATGATGGTGGAGACAGTGAAACTTGAGCAACGTTACATAGAAATGATGATTTAAAAAAATAAATAATGGCCCTGTCGCAATGCATACAACAGATTGTAAACATATTATGCAAAGTAATTAACTTTAGATTGACAAGGATTGACGAGCATTTTTCTCTCTTCTCTTCTATTCTCTATCTATTCTTTATCATCCTCTTCCAAAATGACGTTCTTAAGAGTGACTGAACCGACGAACGAAAAAACTCTTCTTTTTTTTGCTTTTCGTTTTAGGCAAGTGTTGCCAACAATGGAAATTGCAAGTCAAGAAGGAAGCTCACTCTTATTTTTTAAATGTATAATGTCTGTCTAATGTAAAGAGAGAGAGAGAGATACTCCATTAAAGTTAAGTAATGAGAACAAAAAGTAACACGACGAGAGAGAATAGGGTGACGTTTTTTGCTTTACAACTAAAATGGTGACATTGACAATGGCATTTGCCTCTTTTCGTGGCGTGCCATGCCTATACTCTTTATATAATGATATTACGATGATGTGAGAATGTAGCATATACAGAAAAGGAGATGACTACTGGCTCTAGCAGTTGTATCAGATCTGAACTGAATTATCATTTTTTTTCGTCTAGCCTGAAATTGTGCATTGTTCTGATGTACTAAAAGTTGTTGTTATTATTGTTATTATTATTAGGTGTTATGTTGACCATTGTTATTACGTTATTAACTCCTCTCTACTGTCTTATGAGGATATTGTTGTCTTTCTTTTTTAACAGTCATTCATTTAGTATTATCATCATTATCACTTTTATTATTATTATTATTGCTATATGCTTCACTGTTTCATAATCGTCGTGTCAAGTTGAGAAAGAGTCCACTACATCCGCTGCTCTTGTCCCTGTCTTTTTTGTTTCCTTCTCTAAAATGGAATAGAGTCTTTTTTGTGGTCACGTTCGTCATGATGATCATGCTGATGAGCAAAATAAAGAATGTCTTCTTTTTTGTTCTGAAAATATTAGCGTTTTTGTACAACGTCTTGTTCGTACACCTTGCATGCATGATGTCTGATTTTTGTGGGATGAATGGAATACACTTAAAAGAGGCGAAAAAGATTGGATGAATGACGGGGATGGAGGAAGAAGAAGATGATGAAAAACAGACTAAAGAGAATGAATGAAAGGAAACAATAGTTGGTAATAATAATGCATTGACATGGGTGTGGTCACCCATTTCGAAGCTCATCAATCTCCATCCACATTCATTTGTTTTGTTACACACAAAGTTCATGACTGCGTGTCTACCATGTTCTCTCTCGCTCTCTCAATCAATCCCGTTTATAGTCGTACAGCAAGATTCATTTGTAAAAACAAAACAGAAAAACGTTGATTCTGTTGTTTGCTTGCCGACTTGCGATGTTTTATTTCTTCACGGTAAAAACGTATACTAGGAGGGAATCAAAAAGGAAGGATTCACATTTTTGATAATGATGAGAGGAGATTCTTTACTACTTGTTTTGCAAACACCGATGAAATGTTATGGTGTTGTTGTTACTGGTGGTGATGATGATGCTGAAACAAGGATGGATTTGTACAAATTACGGTGGTGTGGCAACAAGGCAGGAAAAGAAATTTAGCCTCTGACTTTTTACCCGCTTTATTTTCTCGGGTGCTCTCTTGTGAATTGAACAAGAGAAGAAAAAGAAAATGGAATGAAAAGGGCGGATGGCTTATTTTTACAAGCGTAAAATCAGCCTTGTATAGAAATGCATGTTTTCTCAAATTTCCATCCATTCATGCACACATTTTTATTTATAGCTATTTGTGTGCTATGCATTTTGTTCTGTTGGGTTTCCATTGGGTGATGAGTTTGACTGGTTGTTAGGTGGTAGAGGAAGGAAGGAGAATAATATGAGAAGTTCAGATTGGGAAGAAAATGACAGTCAGTGACCCATGCATGCATCAAGCGAAAGTAGAAGAGAGAAAAAATGCACTTTTTTATTTTTACATAATATGAGTATTTTTCTCAAATACTAGGAGTAACAAAAATCTGAAAGTGAAACAATATTATTTGTTGGAAAATGCACATTTATACGTAAATGCATCATCCATTATTTTCATACTTGTTACTTATGCATGCAATGTAGATTGGATTGGTGGATGAATAATGTGCTCACTTTACATCAGCAAGCCTTATAGAAGCCAAGAACAAGCTACTTTACTACTACTGCTACTGCTAAACTAAACTACCGGCTGAAAACCTTTTTCTAAAGAGAATGATGTTGATGATGGAGATGAGATGGAGGAGGGGAAGAAATATACGACATCTTAAAAACTTCTAGTTTCAAGTCTCTTTTTCAATTCATCTCTATTCTATAATATCGTCTTATTATACTTTGCTTACCTTCTCCACTTCTTGGGGAAAAGACGTTCAATTTAAAGAAGTTGTATATATGTATACTGCGATACGGATGTGTAGGTTGTTATTAGATAGTACAAGGTATAACGAATAGTGTTGCCTGTTTGTGTGCATGAATGGATTTTTAAATGAAATGGAATGAAGGCTGAAAAATAAAAATGAATAGGGAAGAAATGGAATGGCATAGTAGAAGGGTCTCTCAAGTTTCTTCTTTTTTTGGGATTCTTCTTCTTCTCGAGAAGAAATAAGAAAAAAGGGGACGGCCCTTTTTACGGCTTAGTGTAAAGTTAAGTGGAAAAGGAAATCAGGAAGAAGGAGCACAACACAAGGAGACGAGTCAACAATAAAAATGTTTTTGGTTGGGTCTCTTCTTGAGTCTCCGCTTTTGTGAATGCATTGCAACCAATGCACTTTGGATAGATGATGTATTTTCCTGACTGCTTTCAACTTTTCAAGTGGCTGTTGTGTTATGGTATATTCCTTATTATTATTATTGCTATTCTGAATATGACAGAAGAAGGAAAAAAAGATATGTATAGCCACTTGAAAAATTTTCCTCTCTCTGTGAATCTATAGAAAGGTATTCATCTCCGAATCAGGAGAAAAGAAAAGGTACCTTTTTCTTTATCATTATCGTCATGGTCCCCATTGGGAATAGCTGAATTTGTATGTGTGTACCGGTTGATTGTCACATTGGTCTCCTTTTGGGACGACAACCAGGAGAATAAAAGCGGAGGCCCTTTTTCCTTCCATTCTGAGTGAGTTCAATTCAGGTTGTGATGGTCATTTATATGTGCATAACCCATCTATGATATTTTATACTACTTCTGTATTTTCTTATCTACCTTACTTGCCTCTATGCCACCTGGACAAAAAATGGAATTGTAATAAACGGAACGAGCAAATTTTTCTCGCGTTTTACAACAATAATATTTTAATACGTTGGGTTATAGTTGTTGATTGTCGCATGTACCTTTTATATGTAATACCATACAAAACATTGACGATTCCCTTCCTTGAAGAATATGTACAAACAAATGCACTTTTATTATTGCATCGTTGCAGTACCGACGTTTATATGCTGTTTTGGTGATGCAGTAAATAATATAATTTCCGTGAAGTGCTCGACAGCTAGTACTTGTTATTGTGGTGAGCAAGAGGGCCTTATCAGGAGCATATACTCTCAAAGTGTATAAACTTGCATAATATAATCTTTTATTTTTCCCATTTTTACTCCACTACTTACTACTAATCCTCGGATGCAATGTAATGCATCACTGGCAATGAACAACACCGACAATTAGTGTGCTCTCCGCTCCAGGGCAATTCTCACTCTTCTTTTTTATCACTACCCAATCCTCCTTTTTGCCTTATATGCCTTCACATCCAAAAAAACATCTAATAATGCACTGGGAGAAGTGAAGTAGAGAATTGACAATACGAGAAGAAAAAATATACACGTCTTTTGGATGTGGTCTTCAATTCTCTCAAAACTTAAGTGCGAGATGGGATACGGGATATATGGCATTGATTATAGTACCTGAGTTGATTATTACATGCATCATATTATTGTATGTCTTCCACTATTTTTCACTCATATACAACTCACCAGTCTCAATTTTTCGTCAAGGGCCTCTCTTTTCTTCTTGGAACTCGCCAAGAGTGGAGGAGATATATCCTTTATGTGTCTTTTTTTCTCATAGTTGGTGATGATGCCTCCAGGCAATGTGCAATGGTTCCTCTGTCTGTACGTAAACCATCGTCTCGTGAGTCTGTGTGTGTGTCTCGCTTCGATCATTTGTTCCCAACCAACATGAGGAGTACAATGGAAGTAATGCTAGCTGGTCTCCTCGCCTTGATGTTTTGCCTTCTTCTCCATTTCACGGTGTCGATAGGTGTGAGAAAAAAATAATATTCCACAAGGCATGATGAGGACGAGACCAACTAACCAACATATTTTTTGCGGCTTTACATCTTCAACAATAACAGGGATACAAAATGAACATCGGCGTTAGTTCTTGCTCTTTGACCTTTTTGCACACCTGTGTAATTAATATCTTTCTCTTGACTTTAGAAAGAGATGAAGTGCGAGTCTAAGAATGGAAGACATGCTTTTTCGTTAACATTTAAAGCCAACTATGCATACCTTGAGTTATGTGATGTTTATAAGACAATTGCAATTGAATGAAACGTCCTCATCATCAAGAATGTATCCTTGCTTGTCATCGGTATATATAGGTTGCAATATAGAGGTACCATAAAATTCCTACGGTAATAGCAATTTTAAAAAAATAAAAACGACGACTGAATAAGTTCGTTAATGAAATCTGGCATTATACATGACACTTTGTGGAAGAAATGTGAGAAATTACGTAAATTCAGCAGCACCTCTTGAAGGAATATTTTTTTTCATTCTCATCCGTTCACGCAATCCCTTGTTATACATACCAAACCAACATAAAAGCACACACTAAAACATCAATCGTGGTGGATAGAGGATTGAGAGATGAGTTTGACGACTACTAGGAGCATCATCGTGATTGCTTGTTGTTATTTGGGAACATGACCATTCTTGTTCCAAATGTCTGAAGCGTCTTCTCGGTTGAAAGGAATCGATTGAGAAAAGAACACATGAATAATTGATGAATACCTGTCTTTTTTAATTACTGTGATTTCTACCTCTTCTTATTTTACCTTTTCTTGTGTGATGTTGTAGGTTGTAATATGTGTGTACAAACTAGCTCCTCTCTCTGCTTTTCGTTTTCTTTACACGCATGCCCCATTGATGATGGGAGATTTGTGTTTGTTGTACTTGCATAAAACACGATATGAAGATGATCAGATCGTCAAGATGATGATGATGGTCATGTTGATAAAATGTTGATGATTCATGTGGCCTTGTCTCTCTCTCTCTTTCTATCTCCCTGTCTTATGAAATATATATTTTTTAAGCTGAAATTCCTTCCGAATACGAAATCAGCTTTTGTTTGTAGCTCCCAACATTTTTCACATTCCACCTATTCAATTCACTTAATTACAGAGAAACAGTGACCAAAAACATGTATTTTTATTAAATGGAGAGAATTGTAATGAAGCCAAAGAAAAACTTGTACAAAAGTAATTTCAATGCCAGAAGAACACTGTAATGTTTTCATGTTGGCCCTCCCTGTTTTGATGTTTGACTTTATCTGTCTCGCTTAGATGTATACATTCCTGTTCTCTGTTTATTTCTCTTAATCAGTTAGATTCAATAAAAAATTAATAGTGTACAAGACGTTGACGATGATTATGGCATTTTTTACCTCTCGTCGTTTCCTCTGCGTCAATAATAGAAATGTCTTTTTTACATCGTTTGCTTGAATGCGTAAACAGACAAGATGAAATAGATTGAAAGACAAAAGATTAGATTCAATGTGACCGACTGGTTTAAAATATATGTATTCAAAGCATTGGCATGGCAACATCATCAGAGGCATCATGACATACTTGAATTTGACATGGTCAACGAAAAAATGGATGGAATGAATGTCGTTTCAAAAAAAGTAAATAAAATCTTAGTCAAGTCTTTTCTTTTTATTTATTCATTCTTCTCCTTGTCGTTTTTTTGGTTTTATCCTTTTGTGATTTGGCTTGGTTAGTTAGTATTTTACCTTGCTTATGTGAACAGATGTCTCCTTCTGCAGGCTGGTTGGTGGTGGTGTCTTTGGGTACAATACCGTTCTTTTGTTTCATTAGTTTAGTCAGACCATGAATTTAGAGAACAAGAGTCAATTAAATAATAAGTTTTTTAGATGTGTACTTATCCATATGAAAAATTGTAAGTTATGTAGGTAAAGTCTTGGTCACTAACTAACAAACTCCCTAGAACATAAACCAAGTAACAAGCAAGTCAGCACCAGGGCCAACCCTTTCCCTTTTCATTATATTTACATAATTTGATGGTGATAAGAGATTTTCTACAAAGATTATTCTATAAACCATAGCCAAAAACAATGTCCACTTTTGTTGGACAGTCAAAACAGCGGAGTTTCTTACGACGACGCTGATAAGAAAGCTATAAAATACTGTATGCATATGCTTGCTTGCTGTCATCATCTTTATCCACTTTCTTGTTGTTTTCGTCGTAATTAAAGCAAAAGAGTAATAAAGCAATTTTTAAGCCGCCTTGTGTCTTTATAAAATGTTAAAAACAGCAAGGCATTGAATGAAAATAATAAAAAGTCATATACACGATAAAAATAATTTTGATGCAGTGATAGCGATAGTAACTAACTGTCAAACCTAATTTGTCTATGAGTTAATTTTTTTGATGATATATAATTACACAAGCAAAAGTGTTGAACAAAACTATAAAAAGGTCTTTTGTGCGAAAAAGAAAATGAGAATATTGTTGCCTGAATAGCTAAATTTGAAATTTCATGATTAAATATATGAATACAGCATGCAAGGTCGTCGTTTTCCTTTTTATTCTCATCCGCTTGTCGATTTTAATCTGTTTTTCTTGATAACAAACAACAACTCTTGTTGTTGTAATTATCACTAGACACATTATCTACAATCTAACTATGCTTTTGTACTTTATTTCCAAAAAAGGATTGTAAATAATATTAATTTAAGAAATAAATGAGCTGTTTTGCAGTTGGAGACTATGAAGATAAGCAAAACAACGAAACAAAAGGCTGGGTGAGAAACAAAAGATTTGCCTGTTTTAATACCATTCACCATTCATTCCGCTGAGTCAGCTAAACGCTGCATCTTTCTGCATCCTGTAATATTTATGGAGGCAGACGGGCTTACGCATTCAAATTCCAACACTTTCGCTGTATTACATAAAAATTATTAGAATACATTGTAATTAGACATGAGACTCAAGAAAAGAGAGATGCTGATTAAGTAATAAAAACAGCTTAAAAATGCAATGATTGTGTCTAAACATATTATTATTCTTATGACTGTTATTAATAACTACTTTTCTAAAAAATCTTCTCGTTTTAAAGAAAAAATTAGGTGAATGTAAAAAAAATCGTTTTTGATGGTTTGTCATCAACATTCAGCAAATTGTTATTATTATTATGCAGTTTGTCTCTTTTATTCTTATGCTCTTAAGTAAAAGTAAAAGACGTACTTATTTATTGTGTAACATAAAAACGTTACGGGTTGAGCTGAGCGCACCATTGTCAGTTCATTTATGATGCAAGATGCAACGCTCAGCACTGCACGTTTACGGTAACAGCCAGTTTTAAGTTTTAATTATGTGAGGAAATGAATGATAATGAAGAAGAAATAAAGACAGAACGAAAGAAAAAAGAAATTGTGCAAGATTATGATAATCACTTTTGGTGGTTGGCTGCTAGTTGGATCATCAGCCAAAGCTTTAACATGAAGAAGGGATCGTGAGGAGTTAAACAAGAACATCAAGAACGTGAGCATTTCTGTGCGAGACAGTCAGTCGGTAGAGTAGGCTAGAGACTAGGGACGTACATGCTTGTAATAATGAGACTGATGAAAAGCGTTACAATTAAATCCTTGACGACCGCCTCGTCTTCGTCTTGTTGGAATTTGGCTCTTTCCTGCAGTTACATTCAGAAAAGAAGACTTTGCTCAAGAAATATAATTAGAATTGAACGGTAATCATCGTTTTCATTTTAAAAAAGGAAAATGCAAGGAATCTTGTGACCTGGAATAACATAACCGCCGGAGGGGGTGTTTGTCTGTGAATGTCTTTTAGTCTTTTCTATTCAGTTCAAAAAATCCTTGTCATTTAAAAAGTAAATCTATAAAAATAATTTTTCTCTGTTTTTGTATATTTTTGAACTTGGTATTTGGATGGTACTAAAAAGTCTGCGCACGTCTTCAGACTCTTTTTTCTTTCTTGCTTCTTCTTCATTATCATAATTATCGTTTTATAATCCATAATCCAAAGTGACGCTTGGTTGAAGATCAAGAGCTGTCTATTGTCTGTCGGAGAGAAAAAGGGGGGAAATAAATCAATTTTGATATGCGTTATTATGTGATTGGAATTTTCTTTGGGAGAGCTGGTGTTTTTGTGAAAATGATACTTATATATTCCTCTTATGTAAATATTTACTTTATGTTTTCTTTCGTTGATTTTTCGTAATTGCACAAGTGTGTGGTGAGGTGAACGGGGTGTTGTTGATGATGGTGAGAAGATTGTTATATAGTTAGAATGTAGCGAAGCAAGGTTTAAAGGAGAGAAGGTTTCATTTTCTGGTCCAGTGCTCCAATAATGATAATTGTCGGACAAACAGAAGGGGTAGAGCAGATGAAGTAGTGTAACCAGGAAAGAGATAAAGAAATAACGATGAGTTGATGATGAATGACCAGTGATACTACAAAGGTTTTGGTTTTGGATGAATTGAAGCTGAAGCTGTCTTTAGTTTAGTAGTAGCCCTGAGAAAATGGTAATTATGAGGATGATGGTCATTATCAAAAAAATCAGTACAGAAGCTTGTTCATTTTTTCATGTATGCTTTCTTGTTTGGCCAACACCTGGCATTTGTGAGTAAACTTTCATGTCAAAATCTGACAATTTCTTTGATTTTCTGAGCAAACAATTCCTTAGATGCATAATAAACACATTTCTATAAAAATAAAGTTTTATAACAGTTATTTATTTCAGAAATATATATCGTAAATATAAAATATTACACAAAAGTATGTAACTAAAATCTAAATTTTCCATATTTTTTAAAAGTGTAAACACCGGAATATGTTTAGCAAGAGTAAGGCTAAAACAATTTGATGTATAATAATAGTATAGGCTAATTGAAAATGTATATGGTAAGTTTTATTGAAAATACATTTGAAGTACAGACCTAATCATGGCTGTAGATCGTCCAAACCTAGCTA
>JAQFYG010000973.1:0-22373 GCA_034694325.1 Entomobrya corticalis
ACGCACGGCACGGATCGTGTAAAATCATCTGTTCGCCAATGCAAAAATTTCATAATCATGTGTTCATGTTTACAAACAACTCTCACACGGCAGCAGAGAGGTTATTTTCATGATGTGCTATTTTAATTGCCATTTAAACTGCAGTAAAATAACCAAACTCACTTAAGTTTTGTACAGAAGTTAGGAAAAAGCCTTAGAGTTAATAAAACGTGATTTGCAGTTATTTATATCATTTAAGGTATCTATTTTAACGGCAAACTTTGTCACATGTGTTTAAGCAGCTGATTATTGACTAACCGCCTGCTTGAAAATTGAATGTGCTTTTGACTTTTGTGGTGCTAAAAAATTAATTCTACTGTTTGACGTGTGTTGTTGTGTACTCTGCAGCTATACATAATGCCTTTTTTAATCGTAAGACAATGTTGTTCCAGAACAAGACTCATTCCTTCAAGGAGAACTTGTGGTAGTAGAGTGGCAGTTGGAAGATTAAAATTTTCAATATATTCTTCAACTACTGCTGCTGGAATCTTTGTAGGATTTTCCTCAATGTCTAGTGTAGGTTCTCAAGTTCCACGGGGGGAGGTGGATTCATCTGTGGCAGAAGTGCCTATTTCTGCTGGGGGAATAGCTGGTAATGCAAAAGGAGTGGTTGACGGTGCTGGCAATTATAACGCGATGTCAAATAGATTAAAAAGTGATTTGGAAAGTAAATTGGCCATGATGGAGATGAAAAAGTGGGCTTGGCTTGCTGAGAAAAGTCCTGGATTCGCTGTGAAGGGCTCAAATGTTCGTGTCATCACTTGTCCTAATGTTTTCTATGAAACTCTTGTGGAAAAGATATCAACAGCAAAGGGGAGAGTTACATTGGCTTCATTGTATTTGGGTAATGGATCAATGGAAGATAGTCTGGTTAGTTCAAGATGAACGTAGTACAATGTTCTTGTTGCGCGTATTATAATGTGTGTAAGTATTGATATTAAAAGTTAAATTCTTAATACTATATTTATTTACAGGTGGATAAAATGAAAGATGCGGTCAGACGAAATCCAAACCTTAAGGTCAATGTATTACTGGATTATTCTAGGGGTTCAAGAGGACAAGATAATTCAAGAACTATGCTGTTACCGCTATTGCAGGAGTCCAACTCTTGTCATGTAAGAATCTTTTACATGCCTTTATCAATAAGCATGATATAATAGTAATGGATGTAAATTTAATTTTGTGCATTTTTAACCGGTTTTAGTTATACTTGTACCACACACCTACTTTACGCGGATTGGTAAAAAGATGGCTTCCGCCCCGTTGGAATGAAATCATTGGGTTACAACATATGAAAATTTATTTGTTTGACGATTCTGTCTTGATATCGGGGTAAATTTTTATCAGCCAGATTGTTACATATTGAATCAACGTTGAGCTATCGGCCACTGAATAATTATTAACAGATTTTCTATTACTCTCATATAGTGCGAATTTGTCCAATGACTACTTCACTAACAGACAGGATCGCTATATGCTGATTGAAGATTCTCAGGAGCTCTCTAACTTTTTCGATTCGCTAGTCAGTAAAGTATCTGCTTTCTCATTCGCAGTTAGTTCAAAAAATGAATTGAGTCTGCCACCGGAATGGAAGATCCATCCTTCAGATGGAGATCAAGGAGAGTTTATTAAGCAAGCAAACAGCTCAATAAGTTCATTTTATGAAGATTGGAAGCTGACTAATTCCGAACGACTACAAGTCTTTTTACAACAATGGGACAGAAATGATGTACCACCTAAGGATACTGATAAGGATACATGGATATTTCCACTAATTCAAATGGGCGCCTTGAACATATCTCTGGATCATGAAGCAACTTGCGAAGTTTTCAGAAGAGCACCACTAAATTCAACCGTAAAACTTGCTACAGGCTATTTTAATTTAACAACCGAGTATATAAATACTATCATTGGGAAATCATCAGCCAGCTATGAAATTCTGATGGCTCATCCCAAAGCTAATGGATTTTTGGGTGCCAGGGGGTTTGCTGGAGGAATACCAGCCGCCTATACACTTCTTGCCAAAAATTTCTTTGAAAATGTTTACTCTCAGGAGCAGCATAAAAGGATTAGCATGTGGGAGTATGTTCGACCGAAATGGACGTTTCATGCAAAGGGTTTATGGTACTATCCGGTTGGCTCCAAGTTGCCTATGATTACTCTGGTGGGTTCCCCAAACTTTGGCTACCGATCAGTTCACAGAGATTTGGAAACTCAACTGTATGTGGTAACACTTAACAAAGAGCTAAGACTGCAGTTAAATAAGGAGCAGGAAAATGTGTTTGAAAACGCGAAACCGTTTAGTAGTCTGGAAATAGTCAAGCCAGAAAGACAGGTACCGATGTGGGTGAGAATGGTGATTATGCTTTTTAGAAATTTCTTTTAGATTTGAAGTTGTCTTCCAGTGATTAACTTATTTATAAAGTTTGATTTATTCTAATTTTAACAAATTTGTCAATTAATTGTGATATATATAGTTTCATCTAGACTACATTCATGCATGCATCGTAAATAATGTGTTTTAATATATAGAACAATTAGAGCAGGATAATCAATTGAAGAGTTGTAAACATTAAAATGAAAATAAAGTTTTAACTAAATTAAATTACGTTTTAAAAAGACACTTAAAATATTAACTTAAACCAGAATGTTAAAACTTAAAGCAAAGAGTTTTTATAATTATTACAAATTTTGAATTTTCCTCTTGATAATCCGTCATATCAAACAAGGTCAACCTTTAATTAAAGCAACAACTAAGTCCTAGAAGGCAGCATTTGTTTTCATCTAGAAAAAACAGAATTATAAAAACTTTCAACTTCATTCAGTCGCATGGTCGCACCAGAAGACATATTTAATCATAATAAAAAATGTCAAAATATATGTAACCTTTACAATTCTTCTTCATCACCTTCAGTTTGTTTATGACCTTGTTCATCGTCTTCAGAAACGTCACGTTGCTCATCATCATCGGAATCATTATTAGCCTGTTCATCACTTTCAGCTTCCTCTAAAGGAACTCCGTCATTTTCTTCTAGCAAATGAAGTCCCAACTTTTTGCTCAAACTTTCAAACTCCTTTTCATTCATAATGATACTTGTCTTCTTCGCCTTCATGTCATGAACCTCCAGCTTGGTAGCTTCTTGACCAAATTCAAATGTTACTCTAGTCATAGTTTTCGCTTCTGCTAGCTCGGCTTCCTTTTTCTTTATCTCGTTCTCCTGCTCCTTTAGTCGAGCAGACTGCTCTATCATGATTTTTTCAATGTCTGCACATGCCCTGAAAAAACTCACATCCGATTTTGACATTGGTCCGTTCTTAGCCATATCAATTTTCTTTCCATATCTTTCCCACATTGAAATTGGAGTCCATCCGTTGATGTCCTTTGTTGTAGTTTTGGCCCCCCTTGTAAACAAGCACTTGAAAATTTCTCTATGCCCATACTGTCCAGCATAGTGAAGTGGCGTTTTCCATTCCATATTTTTCGGGTCGACTGAAGCCCCTTTCTCCAAGATAAAAGAAACCGTTTCCGGACACCCATCTATTACTGCAAAATGAAGGGGTCTATTACCAGTCGTCCTTTCAGCAGAGTCAATGTCATCTCCTCCAATATTCACCATGAGTCTAATGCATTCATGGTGGACTGCCCGAAATGCTTCATTCGCAGTTCCGTGAAAATCTTTGATCAAATCTGTGAACGATATAACTTCACGACATGATATAGACTCCAGGTATGGTCCCTCTCCCTCACCCTCATCGTCACTGCTCAGGACTGCTGAACTAACTCTGGCTGCATACTTCTTGTTCTTATACTTTCTGGCGGGGAATAACCTGGAGTAGCTAACCATAGATGAACCTTCTACAAGATGTTTATCATAATCCGGGTTGAAACAATCGTTCAAAACCATAATGTGACACCAGGAGAAGCTCATTAATAATATGTGTAATGGAAGCTGTCCGTGGGGGTTGTACATTTCTGGTGGTGGTTGAGCAGTGCGCGGTATGAGTACATCGTTGTACACGTTCATCATAAACCACAAGTTTGAGTGCATGGCTGCATAATGCATAGGTGTCCAAGAATCAGGTTTTGTGAATTCCTCTTTAAGCTCCTCAGGTGTAAAAAACATCAAGAATATTTTTAAAAGTTCTTCCATAGCCGGACCATGGGCAAACATTGCTACCAGGGATAAAGAGGAAACCAAATGTCTTCGACTAGGACCGCCTCCATCTATTTTAATCGGGGTTGGGGTATTTATTCTTTGTCCATGATAAATTTCTACAGGCACTCTAATTTTCAGCAGCTTTCTAATTTGTTCTCGCTCAGTAATGGGATCAAAACATTTAATCATTGTCACTGCAATTTTATGGAAGCGTTCCATTACGACAAGATGCCAAACAGTGCCATCATCTCGAATTTCCTCCCATTCTTCATCATCCTCAGGATCAAGTTTATACTGCTTTAATAAGAAATCATGAAGCATTTGTGAATACCATGGAATGTGATGTAAAATGAAGTCGAAATAACTGCGAGCAGTTTTAGCTTCCCCGTCAAACAGGAAGACTCGAAGGAAGAAGTTATCAAACTGAGGATCCGTTCCCTTCATGTTCTCGTCGTTTGAGAAGTGCTTTGCCAAGATGTAATCGCCAATAAGTTTGTGTTTGAAATGAATCAGGCCATCATCGTCCATATGCATGATCCCAAATTGATGAAGTTCCTCATCCACTTGTATAGTCAAGTTGTTTACCAGTTCATTGGACCCGTCATAGATGGGAACTAGAGTTTCGTATTGGTAAGAAGGGAACGTCTTGATAGCATATTGAGCGTTCAGATAGATTGCTCGACGATACTCTGGTTCCATCGCCCTCTGGTTTTCTGGTAGGACTTGGTGCTTGAAGCAGTTATAGTCGAAAGCGTTGAATACTTGATTCTCTAAAATGTCTGGAACATACAGCGACATAAACTGTAATTTTCCCATTAGCTCGGTAGTTGAAGCATCGACTCCGTCGTTAATTTTATCTCCGTCCCCTCCCTCACATGTTGATGGACTTGGATCCTTTGTGTCCCCATTTGTAGCGGACGATTTCTTTTTCTTGTTTTTCTTCTTCCCAGTAGATGCTTCCGAATCTTTGTTGGTAGATGATAGTGTCTCAACTTTCCCCGTTTTCTTAACGCCATCACCACTAGGACCAGCTTTTAGAGTGGCTCGATATCTTTGTTGATAGTCTGTAAAAAATCTCAGAACATGCTTCCTGAGCAAGTGTGCGATCACTTCCAGTAGTACAGGATTTGCTCCAATGGTCCTTGCAAAATCTTTAATTTCTTTGCAGAATTCATTGTGCATCGCAGTAGTGTACTCCCAGAGTCTTTGTGCTTCATGCGTTTTAATTTTCTTGGGAGAGCACATCTTTTTCCAGTATTCAAAAAGCAGAGTCTTTTGTTCCTTAACCCCATATCCAAGTATTTCAAAGGAACTCTCATCTCCAAGTAGCTTGATAATTTGGCACTTCATATAACTCCTGCAGCTTATCCATACACGGACACCACAATCATTGTAGGTATGTCTCAGGTGTGAAAGCATCCTGAGAAAGTATTCGCGATTCTCAATGGGAATATCATCAAACCCATCCAGAAATAGTTCTCCTTTGATCAACTTTTCATATTTCCTTTTACGGAGTAACTCTTTGGCGTTGGGTACCGGCTGGAAGAGCTCTCGGAGAGACTTTGGTGACATTTTGAGTTGGTGAGAGAAAAGCTCGAAAATGTTTGTTGGCCACTTTCCAGTTGTGGCACAATTCAAAGCTGTCTCTCGAAGGTCTAATATACGGATCCAGTGTTTTTTACCATAAAAATCAGTCGCTTGGATGACCAGTTGAACAAGAAGGGATGTTTTACCAGTAAATGGCTGACCAAAAATCATCATTGGACTGGGTAAGTGGTCCAGTTTCATTAAATCGGTATGCGGACAAATAAACGGCTTCTCGACTGTTGAGATGGGAGGAGTGGACGTGTTTACATATTGAATGGCAGGAAAGATATAATGGTTTGGAGGTTCAATTTTTCCTGTCAAATCTGTAACAAAAATATTTGTGTATTTAAATCATAACCATATTATTATTTTTTACCTAGGACAGTCTCATTTTTTTCAGAAAATATTATACTTATACATGACTCACTATAATTTTCAAAGTAAGAGCTACTTGCGAAAACACCGCGAACGTTCGCCTGGCCAGGTTTTTTCTCCTTTGAGTTCATGATTTTTTATATTTATTCTCCTGATAGATTAAAGATGATCATTCACAAATCCATCGACGAATTTCAGCTGCCATATCATGAAAATATTACATAATATACAATCTTACATTCTAGGTAAAAATTATTTAAAGCGGCACTACCTAATTTTAGTTCTTATACTGTATGATATAAAAGAAAACTTACCAACGGTTCAAATGGTTCAAATATTAAATCTAAAAAGGAGGAGGAGGATGCCTGGCGATGGCGAGGCGACTCTTTTCACTTGTGCCCTATGAATGCATCAAATGACAAACTGAGCAAGTCCTACTGAAAAGTAGACGTGTGCAAATCTCAACTTTATTTCTTGGAAGCTATAAAGAAAATGAAATCATGGTTAATTCGTTGCTCTCTTCTCGTCTCTGTAGTCGCATAAGTTGTAGGTTGTAGTTGTTGTAGAAGTGATTTTTTGACTTGGCTCTGTGTATATTAGAGCATCCTCGAATAAAAATGCTATATGCAAAATACTTATGCAATCTAATGAAAGCACAAAATCCTCCCGTGTATGTATTCTTTCGCTTCGTTTTGATTTGTCATGTATTTAACTGTACACAAAACTCTAAAAGTGTTGTAAACTGATGCCTATATGTAGAACTTGTAGAAGGGAACGTATAACGAATGATATTATTGTGCGTTATATTTTGAATAAAATGCCATAAAATTTTATTTAGTTATAATAATAATGCTTTAGCCCATTTTAATGGGGCCACATTCTGTTCTGAGAATAATAACGACTTAAATATTAGTTACCACACAATATCGGTTTTTTCAATGATGACTTTCAAGTCACATTTTTAGCAATTAAAAAAAACTTTAGTGTTCATTTTATGAGCATTTTGGTATATAAAAATAATAATTAAGTTAGCTCTAGTGTCACTGTATTGATTGCTAACAAATTGCAGTTATGGCCAATAAAAATGAGCTTTAAAATATTTTCAGAAATGAGAGGAAAATCAAAATTGAAAGCTTGGGTAAGAACAAATATGAAAGCTGTTTCATTGAATAAATTTGGGAAATTTAAATGTTAAATATGTTAATTTTCTTACCAACTGAAATCACTTTGAAACGCAGATATGCTTTAAATGAAAACTTTTGGATGCAAATGCACTCGAATGTGATATGCAAACAACATGAGTTTAGGTTATAGTTATGATTGTAGCTGGTCCTACTCCATTTACCATTCTGCATAATGACAAGGACAACGGACAACTATGAGTGAATGTTGAGTTAGAATTTTGCATGTTTTGGTTTGTTCCTTCCACTTTTGACTTTCTCATTTGCAACAACACGTAAAAATGCCTACCAACTTATAGTTTTGAAATGTGAATGATCCTCGAAGGAAGGGAATAGTGGATATTTATGATTTTATGATGATAAAAAAATGTGAGAAAAGAAAACTTGCCAGTGAAACCAACCAAAAAAAGACGAAATATAAAAGGCATTTTAGTTATTTGAACTGTTCTGTCGTTTGTATAAAAGTTATATGAATATCTATTCTTTGCTCTCTGATATGAAATATTAGACTTTTGAACTTTGACACATAATACGTTTTAGCAGGATTAGGAAGAGACGTCGACGTCTAGATGTATTTCAGCTTTATGAAATATTTATGAATCTTGCCTGATGCTTTAATTTTATTTGTTTTTTGTCTTGAGAACTGTACATATAAGCTCCTTTATTTTCCAGGTTCTTTTCATCACATTACATTTAAAACCTTAAAATACAAGAAGTACAACAATTCATATAAACTTACATTAACCAACATGAACATGCATTTTAGATACTTGCGTTTAAAAATATGCAATTTACATTTAAGAGTTAATATACAAGCGCACGGTGTCAATATAAGGAAGTGTTTAGGCTTGAGCTTCATCTTGAGCTTGTCTCTATTAACAAGTAGCTAATAATATTATGAAATATTTATCAAAGTCATTGTGGAAAACATTCGATACAGCAACTAAGAATTAAATTAATTTCAAAAACATCTAACAAAAAACTTTTTTTTTCAAAATAATTAAATCAACAAATCGTACAAACAAGGCTAGACTCATCCCCATTATTCGTCAACAACTCACTGATGTCTCCGCCTAATTCACCATTTTCGATTATTCGAGTTGCCATCTCCTCCACGGCTTCAATGTTCCCATTTGCAACTGCGTATTGGGCTGGCGTCATCGAATAGTCATCCTGTGCATTAATATCAGCTCCATGATCCAGCAGAAATCGGACCATTTTCACGCTTTCAAAACAAGACGCTTGGTGCAGAATAGTTTTTCCTTCGACATCATCCCGGGCATTCACATCGCTCCCACTTTCAATCAGTTGAGCTATTGTTGTCAAATGGGGTTGAAGTGGACTCCATTCAACATCATCAGGATAAGAGTCCCATTCACGAACAAATTCCTTATCCAATCCCTCAAAACACCAGATATTCTTGAAACTTTGTTTCTCGATGTTATTGATACTTCTCGGTCTTTGAATCAGTTTCGGTTTTGGATTCGTCGTCGTCTTACACTTTTTCCGAGAGGATGATGATAGTTTGATTGGTCTCTTTTTGGAAGAGTTGCTTGTTGAGCTGACAGAGGATGAGGAGGCAGTTGCAGTGGAAGACGTTGGTGTTGGTAATGAAGATGAAGTCACAGGTAGCTGTTTTTGTCCAAATACAGATTTTATCAATGATGCTTTCTTAATTGACGGTGCTTGTGAAGTTGCCGCAACTGTACAGGACTTGGCGTCGGGATGAGGATGGTCCTTAATTTTGATGCTGTAGTACCAGCATTTTGAAAAAACCATGTGTATTGGCAGTTGTCCATCAGGGTTCCTTTGATTTACCTCAATTTTCACCCTTTTCATTTCATTACTGAAGAGGGCATGTAAAAAGTAGCAATTGGAATTCATTGCCGCATAGTGGAGAACTGTCCATGTCCCATCCTCAAAGTATTTCATCATGTATTCAGTTCCAAAATTGGAAAACCACGAAGCGATAAACCTGCTCATATGATCTACCCCGTAACCATACAGGGCTAGCATTTGAAATGCGTCGACAACATGGACTTCCGGTGTGACCGTGGACTCTGACTCATCAGACCTGGCGAATGGATTCTCATTGAAAATTTCCAGAGGGATTGTCATTCTTAGTAACTTTTTAAGCTCATCAGAAGAACCTTTGAAGGAGTCCATGATGACTTGTAGGATTTTAAAGTGTCCTTCCATAATAGTCAAATGAACAACAGAGCCGTTGTTCTTTATGTCTTCGTTAGTCAGCTTTGCATTTTGTGGCTCACTGTCACTGGCAGCATCCAAAGTGTCGTCGTCGTCGTCGTCATCATCATCATCATCATCATTGCTGGATTCACAAACCTTATCGTTCAATCGATAATGTTTAATGAGAAAACAGCGTAATCTTGTCCAAATGATATCTCGAACATTTTGTCGTTCCTGCTGTTGTATTGTGAGATATGCATCGAAAAATTTCCTGGTGTCTTTGCACTCCTCGTCAAAGAGAACATGGTTGAGGAAGAAGGAAATGTACACATTGCTCGCGTTCTTTAATCTTCCAGAGTCCACATAAAACTGAGCCAAGAGGAATTCTGCATACATCTTGTGAATAAATCTGATTTCTCCATCTTCTTCATAGCATATTCCGACACGATATAGCTCGTGAACTTGTTCTGCCTGATTTAAATTTCCAATGAAAGCAGTTTTAGAACTGCATTTAAATGTGGGGTAAGTTGCGATAACGCATCTAACATACAGTCTTTCGATTTTTTGCAACTCCTTTTCCCGAAATTGTACATTGCTCATTGCAATAGCTGGTTGTTCGCAGCTCAGCCTGTCCACATGAGCCTCAAATTTGGCTTTGACAAACTTTTCAAATATTTTTGTGACGGACACGTCAACAAGAGAAAAATGGTTTTCGATCAGGTCTTCCTCTAGCTTGGAGACTATATGAGAGAAAAATTCCGGAAGTTGAAGAAGATGTGAGGGGCATGCGCCAATAGTTTTGTAAAAATTTGGAATCAATCTTTCCATTTGATCGTGAAGTCCGGATGCAAAATTTCTTAGCTTGCTATCTGCCACGTTTGGACAACTAGTGATTTTCCAGTAGTTAGCTAATAAGTGTATTTGCTCACTTCTCAGCAACGGCATAAGTTCGTATTCATTAGCTTGTGGGAACATTTTCTTACAAATTGGCTTCAAATGATTTTTTGAAGATATCCACAAGCGAGTTTGACATTTTCGCCAGGTCACGTCACGTGCAATGATTTTCAAAATTGCATTTTGCATTTTTGGATTGAGTTCATCCAATTCATCAAGAAACAGCTCCGCCAAAATTCTAGGTTGCCTTTCACCGTAATAGTCATCATCCTCATCATCATACCTTTCAAAGAGACTTTCAACTTGCTTTAAAGCAGCAGAAGATGTGAGTTTATTGTATGAAGAGATTAGCCGTGTCATAGTCCAATTTCTTTCATCAATATCCTTAGTTCCAGATGATTTCTGCATGAATGCTGCAACCCTCCGTAAATCTAAAAAACTGACCCATCGATCACCAAAATTTTGTTGCACCTGTACAATCAGGCTAACCATCAGAGACGTTGAACCAATACCTGGTAAAGCGTAGAGAAAGGACAGACTTGATATTTGTGGTGAAGTGAGAACCTCACTTTCTTTCAGGATTGTGTACAACGAGTTATCATCGTCACGATAGGCAGTAGGAGCATCAGTTGTGGCTGAGCTGGTAGCAGAAGTAGAAACACCATTTCTTATTGGAAATGGAACAAGTGCAAAAGGCTCAACATGCTGAGATTCGTTGAGTGAAGATGATGCTGATGTTGTTTCTGAATTAGTTGAGATATCCGAAGAGCCAGGTTTTGTTGGGGCAATGTGCTTCACTCTCCTTGGGACATACGATGATGGAAGGACAAGAACCTCGCTTTCTATAAATCATATTATATCACTATCAGCTCGTCATTGTACATATTGTTACACTGCTCTATTCTCACTGTGAGAATTTCGATAGTCGGTAGTAAAGTAGCAATGGAAAAGGAGTTTTTTTTTGCGTAGCATCAATTTGTAATCTGTAAGTAGACCATACATGTTGCATGTCGCACGTCTCATTCTGATTTTGATACGATATACTTATCGGTAAAAGGTATTATGCTAAACCTTATATATACCTATATGGCTAATCTTCTACTCTCAGCTTTTATATTTATGAAATATGCAAGTATTTTTCGTATGAAAAAATTTAGAAATGATCAGAAAACGGATGAAGTTATTTGTAGCGACAATCGATTAGAGTTGTTGATTAATGTAAAGTATTATGATTATTGTTTGAATATGTCATCCTATTACCTTTTTTACTTTATTAACTTTAACCTAACTACTTGAGCAGTGTTTGTCATAATCATCATGTTAATATATTTACTTATATCATCTCAATGTTGGTATTTTCTTACCTGGATATGATGGTACCGTGATAAAGCTTTGTGGACTTCCTTCAGTATCCATATTTTTGTCCTTCACTTGTTGTTGTCCTTGTTGCTAGAATTAGTAAGACTGGGGACTTCACTTAACACTCTGGCTCACTTCTTCTAGTAACGGTAAACTGAGCACGCGCTAGCTAACTGACAAGTGCAGAAGAAGAAACAAATTTAATATGAAATACTCTTTTCTTTATTTTCGCCCTACAGTAAAAATTATCGATGTATTCTGCCTGCACTGCATTTACACCTTCTATCCAAACTGGTACGTAGGTACCTTTTTTCGCAAAATGTCTGCCTATTTTTATTTGGAAAAACGTTTTCAGGCTAATTTGACTATTATTGTGTTAGGTTAATGTTTTATTATAAATTAGTTTTCACAAACTTGATTGTTTTGCAACAATACTTAAAATCTATTATTGCATGTATTGTATAAGTGCATTTAGCAGTGGGATAAACACAAATATTTCATGATAAAACTTTACTTTATATAATATATTCGTGTATTTGTCTAATGTCATGTAAATGTAAAACACAAAAATGAACACGTAATAGCTGCCACCGTCTTTCTTTAGCATTCAGCAAGTGGAATTAACTTGCTTCTTGCCCAATTGCCGATCCTGAAATAATGATGAAAGAACCACGGTTTCACCAAGATTAAGGTCTACCATTTGATTACATATTTTGTTCTCCAGTTAGTACAGAGGCGCGAGAAAGGGATGTTTTTAATGGAAGTTGGCGACTGGGGACATAAAGAGGGAGGCGGAGACAATAATAAATGAAGTAGATACGCATATTATATAAGCCAGTTTTATTTTTCTTATGGGTAGGACTACCGTGAAATCGGTCATAACGTCTTAATTTTTGTTTATCAAATCCTTATAATAATAATAATTGTATTTATATTATGTTCTATGTCAGTTATACTAAAAATCAGTTTCTAGCGTCTCATGACAAGACTGCCAATGTTTGAACTTTGAATTTAAACAATAATGAGCAGGTCATAAAAATAAATGGGTTTTTTGGTTTTGGATGCCATTCACTAGTGGAAGTTGATAAGAAAACTTTTTCTTTATATTTTTCATATCGTGTTCGTATAAATACTTAAATTTTCCTAGCTAGGTACATAATTTTCGGCGTAAATGAAGCTGAAATACAATCTCTGCAAAAAAATGGAGCCGTCGGTAAATATGGTGTGGAAAATAAAAAGATATAAAAATTATGAAAAAATTTTATGGTTGAGATGCAGCTGCGGTCGGTCGGGTTAGGTTTGTTCTTGTGTATGTACGTGGCAAGCAATAACGACAAATGCTAAATGGCTGGACGGCCAGGACGGCGATAGGAGCGCCCCAACTATATGACTCACCATGATGAAAACGTTTGTTTCATTGGAATACGCATACTGACATTATATTCTTTCAAAGAATCAGAAAAGAAAATGAAGTAGCTGTAACATAATCTCTGTTAATGATAAGATGACTATCGTCATCATTGATTTTGATGCTCATGGTTCAAGGTACATTTTAAAATTCAACAGCTTATTTTTGACTTACCGTCTTAGTTCATGAAATGAGTGCTTTGGACTAATAATTTATGCTAAATATTTGAAAGTGAAAGATACTTTCTATAAGATTTATACAAGTCAAAAAATATAAGAAACATAGGCATAGCCAACTTGAAAGAAAATATGAGATTCCAAAATGCATTACGTGCATTTAAAAAAAATTTACATTGTGAATTTGACAGATATTCTATTTTAATAAACATTTTCCAGTATGATGCAATATTTTATTGTTTAAGGGAAATATAGATGGGAAGGAGCTTTAGACTCATGCAGTTTAGATTTCCTGGCAAACCAGTTGATGAAATTGATATTGATGTACTTAATTATGCTATGTTCATGCTCTACTCAGCACAACGTTCACTGAATGGGTGCACCGAAAGAGAAAGTTCAGAATATCATGAACAATGAATGATACGGGATATTATTGATTGAGTTCCGTTGATTCAGTTTTCCAACTAGAGTTAATTAATAATGAAATGATCAGATTCTCAAACGAGAAAAATGTGATGGTTTCATGCGTATATGATCATATTGTTCTGGGTAGAGAATGGAGTTAATAGTGCATGATGTCTCTGCGCAATGTATACGAAATATGTAATATGATGGCATTTATTTTAAGTTAGGTGCATTTTTTAGTATTTAGTTTTACACTATAAATTTTACTGTGTTTCATATTTATTTAGTTTTAGTTAGCTACTATACAAAAATGTGTAATATCACTTAAATTGCTTATGATTTTGTATTCGGCATATAGGATATCTTCATTAATCAACTTTCCCAGCATCTTTTCTGAAAAATACACGCATCGAAAATCTCGCGTTAAAGTTAATGAATACCATATACCAATTATACCAAATATAGTCAAAACATTAGAACATGGTCAATTAAGTATGCGAACAAATATAAAGTGCTGACAAAACGGACACTATGTGATGTATTGGAATTTCTACACGCAAATATCTATGTACATTTAATTCGGTTTGGGAGGTGTACGACGGACAGTCAATGGACTGACTGCTTGAAATTAATATCAATATAATATTTATAGCTACGGTTTTTTAAGCCCACATAAAATTGAAACATTTTGGGAACAATGGTTGTCTTAACTCGCCCCAAAGCCCAGTTTTCCTGAGTCTTATAGACTATTTATACATCTAATATTGCTATATTAATCTGCATTTATATATTTAAAATTGAAAAAATAAATGTCTAGATTAATATACTTGTGTAACTCGTTATAATCACATTTGCAGCATCAAATTACTGATGGTTTTTATGTGATGCAATATACTTAAATAAAACTATATAATTGATAACACTATTATGCATAAAATAGACTCTTCAATCTTAACAGCATTGCGTTGAATACAACTTAAAATTTCTCCTATAAACAGAATATTAATGATCATACTATTTAATTTACTACCAACTATTATTGAGAAATTGCTACATGAGCAGTAAATTGATTAAATATTCTATCTCGAGTAAAGTAACAAATGCACAGATATTTTATGCCATTAAGACAACTAAAAAATTTCTATTAAAAAGAGTTCACAGCATGTCTTTACGTAACTACATCTAGGTATTCAATATTAGGCCCATTATACCTCTGTGAACAAATCAAAATGAAGATTACTAAAGTACCAAATGTACCCGAGACCGTGACCTCATCAATTTAGCTTTTTCTCATTTTCAAATTTGTCCTGCTTTTCCTTTTTCGATTTCCAAGCTCCTTGGATCAGATTCCCCAAACCCGGGTTTCGCTTATTCAATTGTCTCAACAGACCTTCGCCCGCCTTATTAAAGTCAGATATACTCGCCCCTTGTTCAATCAAATAGAGTCCCATCGCCGTATCACTGTGATTCTCCACCGAAAATACAAATAATGGTGTTTGACCCATGTGGTCTTGTAAGTTCACTTTCGCCCCAGCTTGTATAAGAATCTCCAGTATCTCCTTGTTATTCTGGTGCTTACAGGCCAAATGCAAGGCACTCTGACCTTCATCATTAACCGCGTTCACAATCAGCACATCTTTCCCACATTCCAATAAACACCGGATCAACTCCACATTTCTCATCAGCACTGCCTGATGCAAACAAGTGCGATTTTCTTCCCTTTCAGCTTTGGCATTTAGATCCGCTCCTTTGCTAATTAGTAATTTGATCAGGTTTATGTTTAAAGTTGATGTGGGATGCACTGCATGAAGGATTGGGGTGTACTTTTCATCATCTTTGACATTTACATCTGCCCCCAGTCCAATAAGCATTTCTGCAGCTTCTAAGCATCCTCCCATGCACGCCATGTGAAGAGGTGTGCAGTTATCCAGTCCTTCTTTGCAACGAAGATCAACTGGCACATTGAGCTCCTGCACTACATAACTGATTGACTCTTTCAAATTTTGTACGCTCAGGTGATGTATTATAGGTATATTATTGATTGCTTGAGAAATATCTTTGTCAATACCCTTTTCCACGAGAAACTGGACTACGTGCATTTGCTCTTTGCATAGCGCAGCATACAAAGCGGTGCGATTGAGCTTGTCACGAATATTGAGCTTCACACCTTTCTCCAACATTGCTTCAATCATTGGAATGTATCCTGCTGCACAAGCTAAATGAAAAGGAGGAGGGACAAAGGCATAGATCCCGTCTACCTTATCACAAAAATTTATTAATGTCCTTCCACTCAAACTTTTTGCGAAAGAAATGTAGGTTTGGTAACTTTTATAATAGCATATTTTCCAAGGTTGATGGGTGCGTTTGAAGGAGAAGTTTAATGATCTCTTCATTTGCATTTTTGTGAATGACATGACAAAACAGGAGGAGAGCAAAGGTAAATGTCCAGCTCGGTCAGCAACGTGACCCACCCTATCATTCCATTCAGGATTCAGTATGTCTTCGTAATACTTGCAAATATGAACTTCTCTCAAGACTTGAGACTCAACATCCAAGTTTCCCAGGCCCATTGATGGAAATTTCAGTATCCATCTGTTGAAAAACAACAGGTGCATTGGCAGATGACCAGAAATATCCAGTGTATTGAGGCTCATCTTTTTAATTTTAGTTAAATAGTCAAAAGCGTCTGGGTTGCAACCTATCACTGCGAGATGGAGAGGAGAAAACCGAAAATTGTCAGCGTTGGTGTATTGTTCCATGTGTGTATTATCCCCGTCGTTGCCCAAGATCAGGTACATGGACTTGATAAGCTCACCATCTCCAAGTAATATGGCCAGTGAAAGTGTTGATAGCTCAACATATTGTTTCATCTCTAAAAGTTGGTCTGTCGTTGTGATTTTCTTACGGTTGTAAGAAAATTTTCTTCCTTTACCATTAGTCATGTTATTAACATATTTGCCGTTCACAACAATCTTTTTATTTTTAGAAAACTGGCGAACATCACTGAGCTCTACTCTAACCTTTCTCTTAACCAAACGACGGCACTCAGGCGTGTGCACAGGTGCAAATGATCTGATCAGAAGTTTCGCTAGGTTTGGTCTCTGATCAATAATAGCTAAATGTAGTACGCTCGTCGTAGCCGCAACTTTGGCATGATCAAATATCTCATTTGAGAGAAAGTAGGTTTTGATGAGAAAATTTCTTGTGAGATTCATCCACTCCACTAAATTGTTTTTATTCATCCCACTGTCCAGGCTTTCTTCGTAAAACTGACGGATTAGATCACAAGAGTCCTTGATGAGCACATAATTGAGAAAAAAGTCGGATTTAATTCCGTTGTCTGGTGGGCGGGTGTGATAGTGTTCAGCAAGGATATATGCAGGATATGCTGGATGAATAAAATAAAATTGCCCTTCTTTGTTCTTCGTGACAATTCCAAAGTTCAGGAGATCAGCTTCCTCTTGTGGGCTCATATTCACACCGCTGGTGGTATCCCCATTTTCCCCAGAGCTTACACGAATGGCCAAGGGTATGTGCTTCCATACCATTTCATTTGCTTTCTCCATCTTATCGATAGAATTCTCCTCTTTTTCGAGATAATTTTGGATATACGAGTTCTTCACATTTTTCATGATCACATCTCTCATAATTAAGTACGCATTTAACTGGAATGGATCCTCATAATCGTTCAGTTTCATGAAAGCCTCAAATGCCGCCATCCTTTCCGGTGTGCCAAGCAAAGTCCCCAAATCGATTTTCAGAGATGCCCTCAACGATGAAGTAAACAGCACATTGGCAACGTTATATACTTTTTTACTATGCTCAACGCTGGAATACTCATTGCGCATCATAAAGTAGCTCATTGCGTCTGCACTATTTACAGGGTCAAGGTCATAAGCAGAAATGAACAATGCTTTTTCAATTTCATATTTTAAATGCGGTCTTGTCGTTATCCAAATTCGATAACTCCACCTATCATGTACCGAATACAACTCCATAGTCAAAAATTTGAGCAGTACATTTCTCGACATCTCTGACATTTTATCTAGTCCATCCATCAAAAGTTCTATATTTGGTTCCATCGTATTTCCTTCCACCGTGCTTATCAAAACCTTGATAGCGCTTTGCTCCATACTCCTCTCAATCTTAAAGTATTTTGTGATGAGATTGGCAAGTACCAAGATATCCATATCTTTTGTGTCCTCTGTCTCAATGAGATCACTGAATTTTTTCAAGTCGATAAAGCAAATCAGTCGCGTCTTATACATTTTTTTCAGCTCGTGAGCTACACTCGTTAGAAATGTGGTTTTCCCCATACCGGCAACTCCACTAATGCAAATCACATTTTGCCATGCTTTGTGCTCCAGGTGAGGCAACAACTTTTCTTCCTGGTACGAAAGTGGACTAAGTTTTAATCTGGATAGACTTAACAAACCACGTGTCTTCTTCCAGATGAATCCTCCTTTACGGAATGCCTGGAGCCAGTGAACAGTAACTGTATTACCAAGTTTTGACCGGGCTATGTTGTAAAGGCTATTGAACTGGATATGAGGATTCTCTATTTCATCCAACTCTATTATTCTCAACTTTGGTGGCTTAGGCCACGGGTCTAAAAATGCAGTGATGTCTTTTTCCAGTTTAATTTCTCGCAGTGAAGTATCAACTTCCATAATTTCTTCGCTATTGTGATGCTCATCCACCTCCATATTGTCATCCTCATCATTATTATTATGATTAATTTTAGAACACGATCTTTTACTTTCACCCATTGGCCATTGTAGCACATCACTCACTTTTAGCAATTCATCGTCACAGTCAAACTCTTTCTTTTCTTCTGCATTTGTCTTAACGCTGATGTCATCGTCTTCCTCTTCATCTGTAGCTTCATCGTAGTCGATGTTAGATGCAGCCCAGCTTACTGCAAATATTTCCCTTTTTTCTAAGACACCTTCACTTTCACTCTTGTCCACTTTGTTCATACGACGAAGTAGCTCTCGTTCCAGTGCTCTCCAATTCGAGCCGGTTTTTGTGAGAATCACCACATTTTGTTCTAGTCGACGTCTCATGTAATATGACTCATTTTCCTCAGGTAACTTAATTTGATCGAATATGACTTTTTCACCTCTATCACTCTCCTCCATTTCACCCGCATCCCCGTTTTCTTCGTTGAATAAGCGTGTAAACTGCTCTGTCAATTCATGACCTAGTTCAGCAGTGTCGATCAAATTTCCTTGGAACTTCATGTTGTCAAATATTTTCATTGCGACAGTATCGTCAACCGGCTCTAGACTAAGTGCGCGCAGAAAGGTTAAAAACTCCATTTATACAACGGAAATTGATCTTTTTGTTTAATGCCTACTTACTAAAACAATAAAGCATTGTTTTTGGAACTTTTATTGAAGTATAAACTAGTCTATTTGTATTACATTTTCTTATAAAACGTAAACGTACACAACCTAATTTTTACGTGTCGTGTCACAAGAGACACAAATGTAGCACATAACATAGTAGTCCACCGATGCCAACAGTAAACTGTTTTTATTTCCATATCGAAACAGATAAATAAATGTTTTTTGTGTGAAATAAGAGTTTATTGGGTTTTTTGAGTAGTACACACGCATAATATTATATGACATCAAACAGTTAGTGTTGTCGTCGCTTTTTGGTGATGCACAAACTTCTTCTTTTTTTGTAAACTACGTGTCTCTAGCTCTTCGTTCCTTTCGGCAGCTACTACTTTTGCTGCCCGTTGCCGTTACTCGACTCGAATGAGAAAAATAGGTAACGCAACGTGGTTGTTGCTTCTCCTTTTACTCTTTCCTTTTAGTAGACGTTTTTTCATGGAGCATGTTTGTTATGTTGAGTTACTATCAGAAGAGAGCTAACTTTATGATGATGAACTCTACAAGCATGGTTTTTGAGCTTGTATCATTCTTTTGAGCTGTGCTTAGTATCATATTGCTATCCAGGTTTTGGCTTCTAAGGAACTAATGCGGAACTACTACAGCGCACACGAATCCAAGAAATGATAATATTATTTTGTATGTTAGCTCATATGAAAGTGAAAAGAGAAGCCGTGACCGTACCACGGCAGGGCTTTGCTGCTTGTGCTTACTGTTATTTTGTATGAAAAAGCAATTATATTATTTTTATGTTCTGAATCAGAAAGAGGACGGTTACGGTGCTCAGCGAATCGTCTACCGAAAAGGTTGGTTGAATTCAGTGAGAGAGAGAGATAGACAATCCACAAGTGTCGCTTGGTACTGGTTGGCAACGCTGTCGCTGTGCCTAAGACGCTACTTATTGCTTGCCATTATTTAGCTGCTTTGATTCATTGAGTTGGTAATAAAATGAAGTGAGAAAGATGCATCATGAAGTGATCAGTAGGGTAGAGGCTACTGTTTTAAGTAGTTAAAATAAATGCAAGTCCATAACAGAAAGAAACTCTTTCACTGTGAGAGTTTTTGTGAGATTTTTAAAAAAGTAATTATTTCCTATATATATAGAAAATCGTAATAAAATCCATATAGTTTAATATAATGTAAATTTTATGCTTTTTAAGGATATGTGCATAACAGTCTGTCAGCTACATTTAGAGCGGAAACATAGAATCTTGTAGGATCATAAAAATGACCCTTTTACGTAGGGGGATGTATGCTTCATGTAGATTTTTGTCCAGAGATTTGTAAAACAATCTCTCAAATTACACGCAAGAAAAAATCTGAGCAAGATAACGACCCAAATGGGTGACGTGAACTGAGATGTTGTGAAATGTTGTCACGCATTATGGCATTAAGTAGAAGCGGAGATGCTTACTCGTAAAATCTATTATTCATGCATTAATACCTCACTGCATTCATATGCGGAGAATGAGTATGTCAATAAAAAGGTAATAGTGTAATAAATACTAACTACTGTTTTTACTCTAAATAGAGTCTTTTCAACTGCTACTGCTGTTCTATTACTGCAAGTCATGAAATATAAAGTCGTTTCAGGGTTTATTGATAGTGTCAACCTTCAAATTTTATACAAACAAATGTCTTGTTTAGTAAAATAACGTTGAAATATTTATTGTTTCTACTTGTCAGATCATCTCACATTACTATATGCTGCAGTAGTGCAGTGTCGTCGTTTTCGTTGTAAAAATTTGTAATATTGAGACTGAGGTTGAGAGAAACATATATGATTTTTTTCCTTCCTCATCTTTACTTAACCCGTCGGGTCATTGCAACAATATTCAATATTGCACAGAGATGTTTTTAATTTAAAATATCAAATCAATATACCAATATTTTCAGGTATTGTATATACTACTATTTTATATACCATGCACAAAATATATGCTAGTGCTTTGTATTTTGGTAAAGATTCCTTGATTATGTATGATTAATGAATAAGATCAAAAGGAAAGAGCCTAACAAAAATCAAGTTTTATACTGATATCTCAAAACATACTTCATTTCTGGCTTAAAGCGACACGACAATTCAATCGAACTCAATCAGGCATATTCAAGCTTTTACTGTTTCTCTTCATTTTTCGAGTCAACAATTTCAATTTCAGTGGAAGAGAAAGTAAATTAATTACATTAGCCGAAAAATATTCAAGTGGCGCACCCAACTCAAATAAAATTCGTTTTATAAACTGTAATGGAAGCAACGAATGCCGATACATGTATGTAGATATGTATGTAAGTATTTTGTGCTTAGATCTTTATCAGAATGGTTCTCACGCTTTCGGATAAAGCTCAAATTGTGTTAGCGCCGAGAAGGTGGAAAACAAGTATGTAAACAACTCGTAATAATATCAATATGCTCATCCATTCTGGGTTGGTTTTGATATTAATGCTGTTAGAAAGGTAGAATTTATGATAGCAAACTTTTACTTTTTGTCGCTGCTTTGCTTACTTTTAACAGCCACTTTCTCTTTCCATCCATTTATTGACGCTTTGTGTTAAAATAGAACAGGAAGAGAATGAGGTAAAAAGATGGGCATGCATGTGTACACACACAGAATTTGTCTGAAAATTCCCTTTTCAATTTCCTCCTTCCACCAGAGTTTAAAAAATCAATATATAAGTGCCTGGGAAATGTTTGTAGGGAAATGAATACTTACCTATATATATGCTATATTCTTTACTTTATAGGTATGCAAGATTATTTATGAGCACGCATTTATTTGCTCAAAGACACAACAGTCAAATTCAGAGGTTGTATTGTCAAGCGTACCTTTTGTCATGATATATATTATTTAGGTAAGTAGATATATATTTTTACTTTTCTCTGAAAAAAGCTATGATGTGTGTTGTGATAATATATAATTTGGAGATGAAGAGCACATAAGAGAGCATTGAGTTTATTCATTATTCATACAACCGTTAAATAAATTATTGTTCTAGCTCACTCAGTGGTTAACTTTACTCAGCTATACGTATTCGGTCATACAATACCACAACTTGCGCTTTTATATCTGGATTAGCGTGTATAGGCTATAGTAGCTTTCTGAGGTTTTGAATAGTATATGATGTCACACTTCAATTTTGTCGTTTTTCATTGATAGTAACCATCTATTTTTGAGCGGGCAATATTTATTTAACAATCTATA
>JAQFYG010000974.1:0-22353 GCA_034694325.1 Entomobrya corticalis
GTTATAAATTTTTATGTGACCATTATAAATTTAATTGTTAAAATCCCTAAGATGTGAAATGTTAATATCAATAAAAAAATTCATTTTCTATATTACCTTATCCTCTAAGGTTTATACGTATTAGTATCTATCAACTGAAGTATCATATATCCTAATCATTCACTGTTTGATATTTTATACCCGTATGTACTGTTCACCAGTATTCTCACATGAAAGCAGAAACAAGACATGAAAACGTACAGAGCGACCAAACATTTTCTATAAAATTAGGACGTAATCTGTAAATGACTCTCGTTTTGTATGGAAATGGAATGCATTGTTATGCTTCTCTGCTTTTTCAACATCTTAGCTTTGATACATATAGAAGGCAGTTTTCAAATAAAATACAAGTTTAAACATTTCTCTGTAATGTAAAATTTCAACTACCTAATTCTTTTTTCTGTGGAGTAGATTTTGGAGAAAGTCAAATGCATACAACTTCTTAAACCGTTACCGTCATTAATTTAGTGCGTAGATGATGTATGTAAATGCTTTTAAAAAGACAAAGCTCATCCCAGGTGCACACAGATAGGACACATTTGACGGTCAAATAGCGTTATGTACATCGATATTAATTTTTCCGTTTATGTAAAATTTCTTATAATTATACTAAGACTGAAAAAATTAACATTCTAATACCATTAACATTATGCTTTCAAGTTTGCACTTTCTCCTTACGACTTATGGTAGTTAGAAGATATAGACTTTCCTCTATTCGTAAGTCAATCTCAAGGACCCTGGTGCAATTGCTAATTAGAGTAAAGTCTACAATACAACGTAATGTCTGCATTTATGGGAATAAATAAAAAATTTGTCAGTGATGTTACCAGAGCAAGCATTCGTGATTCAAGCAGTTTTTGATGATCTTACTCTAAAGGATTTTGCAAATAGTTTTGCGTGCGATATTGACAAGATAATTTTTAACCAGTGAATGTTTAGTCTACATCATGTTCATTTAAAGAACATGTGCGTAGCCTGGACAGTTTACTTCACTTTATATATTTTTTATTTTGCCTGTAAAATATTGGTTATTTTAGTTTCCTGTACATTTTTTCTTTTTAAATACTTTTGTAGGTTGTGTGTGTAAATGTTGTTAAAAAGAAAAAACCTCATCGTGGATGCACAGCAATTTTAAGAGTAAAAGAGAATGACAAATTCATTGATAATATTTTTTTGTAAAATAGCAGCCAACTTTACTATGTCAGCAAAGGAAATCAACCACACATAACGTCATCTCGCCTCGTAATGATTTAAAACCCTAAATTGCATATGGCAAATTGCATAGTTCATTCTAAAGTAAACTGAAGTAAGAAAATTTAGCATGTACTGTACCACGCCACTAAAGAAATTCATCTGCTACTTTCTCCAAATGAATTGAACGCTATACCTCTAATCTGATTTGTAATTAACCCTTAAGGTTTTGGAGTTTAGGAATTGTAATTTTGAAAATCATTTTTCTATCTATTAAGCTATTCAGAAAAATTTGAAAAAATTTTTAAATAAAAAACTACAGAAAGCATCACAAACTACCAATCTAATATAAAAGTAATTATATAAAACACATTGCTATAACTTCATTAGACGCACCAGATTTAAACTAAACCTACAATCCGATAGATTGTGAATATACACGTCACATTCATTGTATGCGACCAGTATCCACCTTCTGTTCTTTAAATCACAAAACATTAAAAATAAAAATATTATTTACATACACTTTCTCTACCCATGCTTGTAAATAACATTGATACGACAACAAAGAAATGCAAATATTTCAACATGCTTTGGCAAAGAAAAGCTAATCCGCTTTCACTATGACTCATTTACACCACGCAATTTGAACTTGACCGATTAGTATTTTGTTATTTTCGAACAAAATAAGTTACAAAAATAAGTACTTCAATTCATTTAAAAACCAGAATGTTAATAATTTGTACACATGCTTGTAGTAGCAAAAAGTCCACCGAACACTTTCGCATGATATCCCTGATAACTAACAAAAGCTAGTTGTAGAATATCTGTCTCACTGTCAATCATTCGATCTAATCGAAGTTGTTAGTATTATATTGTATTATTTGTCGCATTGCGTTCCTTGCAAAACAATTAAATCGTCCAGTATGGTTCAAGTTATAGTGTATGCAACCCCTCAGAGTCTGTGAATGTTTATGGTCAGTGTTATTTTATAACCTAAATATTATAAATGCCAATCATTTACTATTTGATCATAGTACCTTATGTACTATTCACAAATATTTTCACATGAAAGCAGGATCAAGACAACAAACCAAAGTTAGTGATCAAATATTTTATAGCAATTGAAGTCACGTTACGACAGAAAAAGAAACATGTAATTGTTTTGATATGTATTTCTGCTTTTAACATTTTAGCTTTGACAATAGCTGTTACTAAGTATATAGGTAGGTTAATATGTCTTGTAAAATGTACTATCCCAGACTATTATACCTTTTTGTGGGGTGAGTTCCAGAGAAAGTAAAGAAGTAAGCCTGTTGAATATTATCTAATAATTTAACATAAGCACAGCATTTTTCATGGTCTAACTCGGTAGGTAGGATTTTGTGAATAGTTTGCGTGCGACATAGACAAGATAATACAGCGATATGCATTGCTTTTATTTTTTGTTCATATGAAAAATACCTTGTAATTATGATGCGTATTTACATTGCTTTCTAATTCCACTAACATTACACTTCCACGTTTGCACTTTCTCCTTATGACTAAAACCAATCGCATTCAATACACACTACTATGAACATTTTACAGACATATTTTACTGAATGAGCTGCTGTAAAAACGTTAATATTATCACGCGACTCTTAAAAGTAGAGAGCTATTTAAGGTTGCCAACTTTACTATAGTAACAAATGAACAGCCATATATATGACGTCATCTCATCACCGCAATCACTATCACCTATGGTAAAAGTAAGTGAAGTAAACGCCACTAAAATATGCATGTTACTTTCTCCAAATATGAATTGAATGCTACCTTTGACTTGTATGGTAAGCCCTTAAGGTGTTGGTGTGAACATGAAATAATTTTTGATCTATTGAGCTACTCACACAAATTTTCGAATCGTAAACCAATTTTTATATGAAACGATAGGAAACACCCTAAACTATCAGTTATTTAGAAACCCCTCCCCTAATAATCACCCCGATGTTAAAGATAGGTAATAAGAATTCTAGGAATCTGAAAAATAATGTTTTTTATCTATTGAGCTACTCACAAAAATGTTGGAATTTCAAATTAATTTTTGTATGCAACGATAGCCAACATCATAAACAACCAATTTCAGATAAAAACAATTATATACACAAGATCTTAATATGACTTAATGCAACACCGGATTCAAACTAAAACCACACCTATCATGGATATCAAATGCATATATGAAGCAGACAAATATTTTAAAAATCATTCCACCTTACCCTCTGCAAAAAAGCCACAAACAGCATACACCACCCATGAATCCTCTTCTTTGCTCCAACTTGTGGATTATAAGGACTCAACCCAGTCCAGTACGTATTCCGCAAGTAATGGAACAGATAGCGCGGTGTACTTTCCCCACCCCGATTTTCAATCGTTGTCATTCGAACTTGGAATGGGTCCACATTTTGGTGATCTCTTTGAAGAGTAGCTGGGTTGAGTGGGATAAGGGTTGCTTGACCATTGGTGGATGCGGGAGTTTCGAACGGGACTACTTTATTTCCAGTTGGGTCTTCTGTTTCGAATGTCGTTCTTGAGATAGGGGTGGTTTTAGGGGCTGGGACTTGCTGTAGCTCCATTGTTAGTAGAAATTGCAAATTCGTGGAAAAATATTGAAGTTTTTGTAGTTACAATTAAATTTGACAGTACTCAAAAATTAAGGGAATATTTTAAAAAGAATAAGCACAAATAATTAAATCCAAGATAAATTTGTTTTTAAAAATATTCTAAAAGTTGAAAAACGTGGAAATTTTATTTGTACAAAATAAAAAGACTTGAAATATAACACTTTACTGGACAAATCTTGAATGCTCGTTCCCGATATGATTTCAAAGTGAATGCGAAATACGGAATGAAATGCAGACGACGAGACGACCCATTCAATGGATAAGGTATTCCTATTAAGATATTCGTCAGTTCATTTTTGCATAGAACTACGTTACAGGTATTTGGAGTAGCAGACAATTTTTTTATTAAACTAGCTGTATCATATTTACGCATATCGAACGTTTGAATGGGATAGACGCATCATACAAAAAAATGTCGTGTGAAATATATTTTTGTAAACGCCGAATACTTTGTTTCGTTATCTTGCTACTGTGCTTTATCATTTGTATTGGTCTGCCAATAAAGAGACAGTATGATTACTTGTTGTGTAATTTTAGTAAAGAAGTGAAATTAATAATTAATGAATTTGGTGTGATGGTATGTTAGAATCGTCCCAGTTTGTAAATACATGTAAGATATACAACAACAACAAAACAAAGAGATTTTCTGTTGGTTTTATTTTATTTCTGGAACAAGAAATACAAAATATGGTATAGGGTTTTTCTTTGTTCAGCATTACATTACAGAGTTAAGAGAAAGTCAATTTGGGAAAATAAAAGTTGTAAGTACGCGTGTTATTTACTACATGGTGTATATCTATCAATTAGTATAAAGTTGTATTACCTTATGGATTTTTTGTAGGATTCTTAAAAGCGACCTTATTGAGTTAGCGACACAGTGGAGTAAATCTCTTTTTAAATTATACGGGTTATTAATGCGTTAATGGATAGTATTCCTTTCTTCTAAGAAGCTTTGAGCAACTTTTGGAGACGTTTAAATTATAGAAACACGAAACCGCGTATTTATGAAAATTATTACTTTTGGGTGAAGCGTAATGAAAATCCGATCAATAAATCACACCAAAAGGAATTAGTTTTTACATTTAATTATCGACAATACATTGCTTTGAAAATTTTTATTTATTGAATGATTTTATTTTGTTATTTTTTGCGAAATTTTTTAAGATTTAGAAAAGAAATGGCGTTTAAGAGTATTTTCAAAGCCTAAATGAATGCATATCATCAGAGCTTCTTTCTTTCATGGACAACTGCTTTGTTGCCACACCGTTGCCGTTGCTACAAAGAAACCGCTCAATATATTCTGAGCGATATCTCACCTGTCCCATGACAGGGAAATTGAATCATCATAATGTTAAATATCAACGTAAAATAAATTACTTTGTACATTTTCTATTAGTTGCCGTTCCATGTTTTGCAATTCCCGATTTCAATCAAACTTCAAGTGGCAGGGATTCCATAAGTGATCACTTCTGCAATACAGAAAAGCATTCGCTAAATTTAGTACCAATGATAATGACAATTTTAAAATGAACGTATTCCTCCTTACATATTATACAAATAATTACCTACATGCACAAAATTAGCAGAAGTGCAATTACTAGTATATATTTACACAACGTAATATATACACTTATCTACACAAATCCTGTTAGATTACCTTTATGAATAGAATCTTCATGAATCAGCTTGTGAAGCAGTGGTGTATCCATACTGGCAGTTTCTTCGAGACAGCCACCCAAAGATTTTGGTAGAATATCTGAACTAATGAACTTATGCAGTGAGGTTACATCATCCCCGTGAAAGTGTACCTACGTAATAATTCAGTAATAAACAGTTATAGAGTAATTGTTACCTTCGTGTACAACATGTACTTTGCAATTCACGGAAATTATTTAGTTTTATCAACTTACCCTTTTTGTTATTTTTTCTTTAAGAAATGGTTTGACAAGCTGATAAATGATTCCGAACACTCTGGGATGAAAAATCAGATGAATTCCCTTAATCTTTGCAGGAGCTCCGTCCTGCATCATTCGAACTAGTTGAGTAAGTCTACTTGGTTTCATTGCCTTGACATGACGTATTCCAAACCCAGTCAAGTCATATAAAAACACAACTCCATTTCGCTGCGTTTCTGCTGACTGTGCTACCGTAAAACCGAAGATTAGCATGGACGCACTGGTAGCGGAGTCAAAGTCGAAGGATTTGTCATCCCATTTTCCTGGAGAAGAAACCGATCATGGTTTATTACTGTTGCCACTAATTGTGGAATACCTCCAATTGAATTTTATATCAGCTCTATCACTTTTTTGATATCTTACCAATACGGGAAACCAGCACTTGTCTTCCTTTATGATCTCTTGAACGTAAAACTGTAAGCACTCCATTTAAGTAAACATCTTTGTAGAGTTTTGGCTGAAATTTGTCCAGCATATCACGTAATGCTTCAAGAGACCTTGCCACATTTTTAACTAATTTCGCAGCCTTTTCAACGTCGTAATCTTTGACTCGTAAACACCGAATCAGAAAACCATTGCACTCTTCTGGAGCAGAAATGTCATACGTTTCTATTAAAATTGGAAATGCATTAATTAAATTAATTTAAAAAATTGAAAATACGACATAATGCATGTAAATTAAGATGTATGCTAATGTAATGTAAGCTGTGTTAAAACTCACCCAATAATGCATTCCTTACGTGATCCGCCAAAGTGGCAATAGACATTTCAGCAGATTGTTCATTATAGCTAATTTTGGTTATTACTTCCATTTCAAAAAAAAATCTTTTAATAGCGGTGTAAAAAATTCTTAAATAAAATACTATAAACACTGACAATAATCTTATCGTAATTGTGCGACGGGGGTTTACTGTTTGGTAACTGACAATGACAATTGAAACGGCCGCATGTATAAAAGTTTCACATGCAGATTGCCGATACGTTCCCTTACAGGTATGCAGCAAATTAATATAATGTGGAGCTGGCCGAAATAACTTTAAACTTCCCAAAAATGATTACGTGATACACAGTTACACACTACACAAGTTGTAATTGTCCGCAAGAATAACAATGCAAATTAGGTAAATAGGAATGTATAATATGTCACCATCACCAATTGCCAGTTTTCAGGCAGAGAATGCCATTGATTGAGTAACGGTTGAATTGTTACTGCATATTAGAGGTTGACCTTGCTGTAAATTGCTGACGATACTATCGATCAGTAGTGATATATTTCTATGTAAAAATGTTTTCAATCCTTTTTTCTTAAAGTTGAACTGGTGCCTCTGCTGATATAAAATTGGGTCAAAGAGATTGCTGCGTGCATTGCACTTCGTTATTATTTGCCTTTTTTAATTTTATCCATTAGCCGTTATATATTTTACTTGATTTACAACTATCCCTTCAATTTATTTTCTTAAATATTAGCTGATCCAAATATAAACAAATACATCAAATTTGAAATTTTTTGAAATGTATTCAAACTAAAACGCAATTATATAATAATATATTTTAAAAACGGATGAAACACAGCAGTATGGACTTGTGAAAAGATAGAATGTCCGCAGTAAACTAACTTTTTGGGTTCACGACTACGACTGGTTGCTGATTGCATATCAACTTCCGCTTTAACTTTTTACCTTCACACGCTTTTCAAAAGCTGATGTCGTTGGCCGGAAACGATAACTTGACTCAAAAATGCTGTTCTAAAAGTTGTTATGTTGTCCATCATCCTATTCCAGTCATCAACAATGTATGCACTTCCCTTTTGGTCGTGGGATAAATAAATAAGTAGCGTATTTAGTATGTAGTAAATGCTGATGAATTATTGCCTTCAAGTTCAAAAAGGTTTACCTTGAAAGAATAAGAGGGAGAGCTAAGTGCGGAAGGTCACTACTTGGGAAAGTCTTTATATTCGTATTCATCCACCAACATGCATATCTTCAAGGTGGACATGTTCATCTTTTACAATGCATTTACGAAATCTCTTACGAATTTGATCTAAATTATATGTAGTAGGTAGAGTCATGCACGTGCTTCAGCAGAATCTCAAGGGATGAAATATCATATAGCACATAGAAACCTACTCTTCGTGTAGTGTAATGACGATGACTTTGTGCTCACTTCTCTTCTTCGTTTTTGTATATAACTTGTAGTAAGTTTATCCAACTAATCTAACTTAAAGTGTACCTTTTCCCAAATACTAGTTTGTAGGAGAATGGAGAACATTCTGGAATAATTTAAACCCTTCGTCCAAATCATAAACATGAGGCAAGGGTCATCAATAATCCGTTAGGAAGAATGTGTAGGTTATTTAATTATGAATGAAATTAGATAGTCAACACTTGACAATGGCATGGCATTTAAGATATTAAGATAGACTGCAAATATGTGTATGTGGTTAAACTCTTTGGCATATCGGTCCATAGGTTTACCCATAGAAGAATCAACCATTCTCTCTTGGTTTACCTATTTATTTTTATCATAACCATAAATATTTCAAGCATATTATCGTCAACGTTCTTGTATAATCTTTTTAGTGTACTTTCTCGATTTTGTGCTACTTTTTACCATTTACTATTCCGTGAAAATTTCATATTGTATGCCTTTTACATTGAAGAACCTGAATAAAGTTTAAAATTACCGTAATATTTGAAATTTAATGAACAAAGATTCATAAGTAAATGGTCGGTTAAACACATAATATTTTACGCTACGATGCTCAGTTATGTTAAACACAGTTCACAGTCAATAGCATCTTCGTCAAGTTCACACTTTCAACATGAAACAAAGTGTAAGTGTACATAGGTATTCATGAACTTGCTTAAATCATTTTATAACTTTAAATATTTAGAAGATTGCTGTTATATTGTCACTCAATAAAGTGACGCTAAATTGTCGAAATTTTTATTCTAGTCCAGTCATAATGAAAGCATTCAAGTTTTTATTTGATAATAGTTAAAGCTCATGTAATAATATATTTTTAGCGTATTTAGTGCAAAACAAATCCTTTGTCTGCTATCTCAAATCATGATCGTGTGACAGACAGAACCACTAATTGACATGTTGACACATCTTCTTTTTAGTCCTTGGTCCACTATTATCGTCAGAGTTGGTCCATCTGCTTCTCTCTGTACTCTGTAGAGAAATAAAACATCGTCTTGAACATTTCTTAAATGTTTTAAAATATGCATTCTATAAAATCTGGGTGACTCCATCCTACAGCTTCTTCTCGTAAAATTCATGCCATAAGAATAAAATCGTTTTTAGACCGGAGCCAGGAATGCAGACAATGACAATTAACACGTTTCTGCGATATGCTGCCGATCTGACAGTTCTCAATTCTCAATGACTGCAGCATCACAGCATCACGAGATATTTTAGCCAAAATTGCGCATTATGCAGATTATTGCAGATTCATATTCATCCAAATCTAACTAATAATTTAACCTTTGTATAAATGTTTCAAAATTATTGTCATTCTCCTTATGAAATATCCTAATCTTCTGTCTGCACTCTGCAGTTACTAACAATTCTATACAATATTTCTTATGCGAGGTTTGGAAAATTGGCAATATGCATAGTTCCTTGATTATGCATGAAGCGCAAAGGCACTATATAGCATTGTTTAATCGAATCTCTCATACAATCAGCATACAAATTATCCTACATTATCCCACTCGGATCATGTAATTACATGAAATGACACTGGTATCAGTTTGTTTGCAAATTGCAATTCGTTGTTGGGTTTGGTCTCTAGTCTCTGTTGCGGCTGTTGTTGCGAGGGCCTTCGGCTCATGATGATGTTCTTCTTTGATAATAACAAGGAATAAAAATTGTACAGCAAAAAGCAGACTACTTTTGCATGAAATTTTTATGCTTTGCTAAACCAAGTGCATGTCTAGCATAAAATGTCTTCTTATCTCTTCTCCTTCTCTAGCTTACTTTTGCTGTTGATGGCACAAGCTTACATAGAGATTGGAATAATATTATTTGCAGTGCAACATGACTAACAATCTTATTAAAAATCATTTTGCTTCTATTTTCCTCTGCAAAACACTATGAACATTGCATGCCATAATAGCATATCATATCATATCACGCAGAAAAAGGTGCAAACCCTTTTTTCTTGTAAGCATTTATGCCAGCAACAGTGATACTGCTGATGATAATGATGTTCTCATGTTGCCAGAGGATGACTCACGTTAAATAAGAGTTTTTGATATTGTTTCGTAAATATATACAGCACAGGGAGAAGTATGATATATGTGTAAGTAAAGTTACATAAGATTCCCACTGAAAATCGGGTGGATACCCGAGACCGACGAGACGACAGAACAGAACAACAAAATGCACTGCAACTTCTTTCGTCTTCCCTTTTTGTTTTCTCCTTTGCCTCTTCAACACTATCTGTCTACCTACCATGCATGCAATCCCTCCATTGTCACATCTTAGCAACTCTAGAAAACCTAGGATTTTTTATCGACTTTTTCGTCCACACACACGCAATACTTTTTCATGCTTCTCCTCAGGTCTCAAACTTGAGACAAACTGCTTGTATGAGACTATACGGTTATTATTATTATTTTTTTAGAATACAATGTTGTCGCTGTAGCTGTGTGAAGAATCCTTTCATTCTCATTCTCATCGTCAACAGCGGAGAGCAATTTTTTTTGGCAGATATGCATGCATGTATGTATTACAAGTTACAAGGAACATCTCTTTTGTTTTGGTATGTATGTATTTTATTTACAATCACAAGAAAAAATCTTTTCCCTACTGACAGTTGTCTTTTCAAGATTATCAGAAAAGATAGAGAAAAATGTAAGGCAGCTGAGCCAGAGCTGAAGTAAAAGAATTTTAATTTTTCTAAATACCTAAACAGAAAAATCCATAACTGTCGATATTTGTGTGAAGGAAGATGTGCATGTGGTCGCTTCTAGTCATGTGTAACGAGTGTAACTGCACAAAGGACAATTGCAATATTTTAGTGTAAGTGTGAACAAGTGCAATAAAAAATGTTGTAATAGCAGCAATAGGAGCCTTTTTCTTCTTGTTCATTGTCTTGATGATGAGTACTTACTCACAGATATAAAATGATTATTATCGACATTCTAAATGTAATTTCATGTGCAAGAAAATTGTTCTATTTTCCTATACAATTTGCCAGCAACTGCATATAAAGCCAGAAGAAGAAGAAGATGAGTGTGGTGGTGGTGGTTGGTGAGTAAGTAGTGATTGTATAGTCATCGTAGTTAGTACAGCTTGAAAAATGACCTGAGAGCGAGCTAGCGAAACTATAGACATGGATCTGATTTTTGTTGAGAAGAAAAAAGACATGCATTTAGCGTTTAGGTGAAGTGCCTATTATTATTATACATTTATTAGCATTTAAATTTAAAGGCACATCTAATACATATGTGAATCCTAAATGTTAAATTGTGTATTTCTCTGTTTTGCTAAATGAAATGAAAATGATAAATATTAAAACTTTTCATGCCAGTTACGTTTGTATGTTTATAAGTTAATGTAATATAATATGATTATGATTATTAATGAGAAAGAACAGCTTCAAAACTAAGTTGGTAAGATGATTTATGATGATGTTGTTGCGTGTGTGTGCGTGCCTATAAATATAAATGCATTTTTATGCGTTGTTCAGAACTTATTTACCTAAATACTGCAACAAAACAATCAAAGTTTTCGTTTGTTTATTAACAAGTTGGACTACAAGATAGTGTATGATAGAGCTGAGAATCGAAACCTTTTAGTTTTTAACTGTGTCGGATTTTTAAGTGAATGAAGGGGCACCTTCTTCGGATAAAAATCATGATCTCTGCAAAAATAATTGAATTGCACTGCTGACCGGTCTGGCACGCAAGACTGGCGCTTCGTTTTGCAGCGTTTTGTGCAATACGGAAACGTAATGTGCTGAATATTCATTTTTGTGTGAAAAAACTATTATACACTGTTTTATATTGAGTTTGACCAATGATGAAGGAAAAACAGGATAGGAGTGTAGCCGGCATTTTCTCGAAGTATTTTAAATTTTAAATAGGCTGAAAATGTTAAATATGCGTTTATACATCTAGCTGATTATCGGTGAGCTTGAGTACATAAATACCTACAACTATTTACATCTCTACACTGTTATTATTAGATTTCCTTAAGAATTGAATGTAGTCAGCACATTTTAAAAATCGGTGAATGATATGTTGAAACAATTATATCTGTGTACATAGTACACACACACTTACAATTTAGACTGCAATAAATAGTAAATGAAATAATGGAGCAGACGAAAGGTTTAATAAGAAAGAATAAGAATAACCGTTTTAAAATATGAACTGAACCGTGAGATCATCTTCTTCATCTCCTTTTCCTCATTCTACTTCTTGACGTGAGTAGTGAACATCAACAACAGAATAAAAGCAGTATTATCATCATCATCAACACCAAACCAAAAGTCATTCAACAAGAGAAGATCATCTTCAAACAGCAATACTAAATGGTACAGACAGAAAACAGAAGAAGATGCACCGGGGAATGGATCTTCTGTGCACAGTGAACACAGGAACATTTCTCTGTGGCTCAGAATCTGAGCCACAGAAGCAATAAAACGAAACGAACATCACGAAAGATCAGTGGCAAAGAAACATCTGCAAAACTGCAAAAAATCTTCTCCCCATCTCTGAATTCCTCCTTTTTAAATGAAAAAAGGGGAATAATTTTCAGTTAAAAATATTGTTTTCTGAATGGTAGACTAGACACAGTGAAAAGGCATCTTACAAGTTCCTTCCGTATTTTTTCGTATAATTTCTGATAAAAGAGAAGATGATGATGGCTTTGCACGGTCTCGGTCTCCTTGTGTGTTCAGCACCACTACCGCAGATACTCTCACGGTGCAGCAGACACAAATAATACTCAAAATAATAATCCGAATCTCTGAAAATTTGGTTTGCCTGCTCCATTATGTCAATAATAAAAGGTTACCTATATATTATTACCATTACTTTATTTGAAAAATGATAATGCATTTATCGCCTTGTATAATAATGCATAAAACTTTTTTACCATAAAAATTTACAAAGAAAAATGTTCTCTTTCGACAAAACGGTTCTTAATATTCTTCTTCGGATTGGTGAACTTGATACATAAATAGATTTTTTTTCCTAAACCCACAAACCCTTGCAAATTTTTACAGTTTCTAATTACTTTTTGATAAGGCATGATACATTAATGTGGTAGTAGTTTATGGTGTTCTTATAAGTTCGGCCTGACATTTAGTGCGTACGTTCTCTTTCTCTTTGTATACCAAATACATATGCAAAATTTCTTTTGCAAGTCAAAGTGTTTGTGTGACCAACATATATATTTTTGTGAGAAGAAGCCGAGAGATAATGTGTACAACCTTTCGCTTTCCAGACAGATTTGCATGCAGTGCACGAGTAGAACTTGAAGAAGTAGTAAGAGCGAAAACAAAAAATAAAAATAAAAAACTAGGTGAAATGAAAATCAAGTTGAGGGAGTCCTTTTAAGGTATCAACACTGTCATCATCTTCATCCATATCCGGCTTTCAAGTTGTTTTAAAGCACCCACGCGCATTTCTCTTTTGGATCGTTGTGCGTAGTGTTTTTCAAGAACGCAAAGAAGAAAATCATCGCGAAGCGTCTGTCATTCAAAACTAACATACATTCTTATTCTATTATTTCTGTGAAGTAAATTGGGCGTACTAAAAAGATGACAATTCAATAGTTTCTCAACCTGAACATGTTTTTTTGGTGCTGTCATATTTTCTTATCTATAAAATAATCCATCAAGAAAATCGTATACCGCCATCATAACGTGTGCAATATGACTGTTATTTCATTGTTGTGACTTGATCAAGTTTGGGTTATTGTTGTAATTCTTCTAATTCTCATCATCACCTCTCATTATCTTGGTCATAACACTGTCATCATATCAACCCTCATTAGTCGTTGTTAGTACTATAATCATCCTAGCCATTAAGAAGATTGGCTTTCCGTCATCTCGCCTTCTACGTCGACGAACACCGTTCCTCACAATATTACATTAACATTTATATAGTAAAGTATTCCGAATGAAACTGGATGGATTGAAATGTCAAGTGAAGAGAATTCGCAAAGTTATTCAAGGCAAAGACCTTTACCCTCAGCCTTCTCCTCCCAACAGCAATCATCATCGACAGCAGGAACAGGCGTCGCCGTCAAGTTGCGACGACTTGACTGCTACCGCTGCTGCTGACACAGATTCCGATAAAGACAAGGCTTATCATCTTGAGCAATATCAACAAAAGAATATTGACATCGACAATAATAATAGCAATAATAACAGTCCTAATCTCAACAGTCATAGTAGTAGCAACTTTTACGAGGATATTGAGAACTGGGATCTGACCACTGTGGAGCGTGAGAAAATGATGGCAGGAATGCTTCCTCATTCGTCTTCGTCATCTTCCAGTCAATATGGTCATCATGCTTCGCCCAATCACCAATCAAACTCAAGTACTGGGATTGTTGCTACTTTGCATGGTAGCGGCGGGGGTGGAAGTGGAAGTAGTGGGGGTGGCAGTGCTGGCAACAGTGTAGAGGATACTGAAAGATTATTTCTTTCCGAATCTGATGTGATCCACTTGCTCCTGGAGTTTTTATCCAGTCGCGGCTTGACATCGTCCCAGGTGGAACTGGAAAGAGAAACGAGCATTGTGAATGAGGTTATTGCCTCGCCAGATCTGATATTTTTAAGGTCTTTGATTGTGGATGGAAGGTGGGATGATGTGACAGAGTTTCTCCAGCCTCTTGAAGAGGCCTTCCGTACATTTCCGGGGAAGAAGGTGAGAGCGACCATTTTGAAGCATAGATTTCTGGATATACTGGCTTCGTATGCAGGACCTGGTGCACAAATGACGGCGGGAGGAACTTTTACAACGGAGGATGGAAAATCGGGTGTTGTTGAGGATCTTGTGAAGGTAATGAAAGTAATTGTGTGATTACTTAATCAGATATCAATATTTAATTTAAGACTTGAGAAAAGGAAAGTTACAAAAGTAATTAAAAGCACTTTTTCAATAATTTATTTGTTATCATGAGCATGCTATAACATATTTATTGGGTTATCATTCCTTATCATGTTCACATGCAATATTTTTATTGCTGCATTCATAGTACTCTCATTATTGCTACTACTTTGGGTAATGAAATAAGAAATGAGGTGAATCAAATGAATGAATATCGAGACCATTTTTATAATGTTTACTACTTTGATCATGAAATCTCATATCTTTCATGTAATGTTCAAATTAAAAAATAATTAACTGTCTGTTTATACTAGAGTATATAACGATTGAATATGCTAAATGTGTACACTTTTTGTTTACAGATTTTAAATGATTTGGAAACCGTGGTGGAATCAAAGGAAGAGTACTCCTCCCTGTGTCTTCTGCTCACATCTCCCTCAAGGCTGGCAGAGCATCCAGAGTACAAAGATTGGAAATCAAGTACAGCGCGAATTGCATGTTTCCACCATTTGCGACCATTGGTGCAAAAGTTTATCCCTCCTCCATCGGCTCCACCAAAAAGTACTTTAACGGCAACAAACGATCGTTTGGTACAGCTGCTAATAAAAGTAAGTGAAAACTGATGAATTATAGATGACCCTGAAATGTATCGATTGATTTGGTACTCAACATGATTTTGAAACACTTTATCAGGGGCTGCTGTATGAAACATGTGTGGACTTTTGTCAATCAAAAGCAATGACAAATGACAAAATGATTGGTGGGGGTGGAACCAGATCCAGCGGTGGCAGCTCATTGACTCAACAATTGGATTGTGCCCTCCGATTCTCCAACTTGTTGAATGATAACCAACTGTCCGAGTCTGATCTGAGTCTGTTATCATGGCTAAGAAGCATTCCAGGGCAGACATTCAGCTGTCCCTTCCAAAGAAGAAGTCTCCGAGTTGATATTGAACCACTGCCAAAGCCACAGAAAACGCTGATGAACGTGAGCATCATGGACTCTGCTTCCGACTTGCTATCAAGGTTTGCATAAAAGATTTGTATTCCAGTTTTTACATCCCCATTTGTGGTGGCACTTGTTTTCTAAAAGTGTTTCTTAAACGGTTTTTCAGGAGTATGGCTAGCACAAGCTTCCACTTAAGCAGCACAGAAGCTCAAGGTCCCGACCTAAAAACAATGACAACCTCTGTCGATCGCCTTTTTGGTGACATGATGGCAGATTCTGTATCCTCCCCCAAACTTGGGCAGAAATCTCAACAACAAAGTTATGGAGGACCTGGTGCAGGAGCTGCTGGTCGTGCGTCAGCTGTAAACAGTTCTGCCTCTAATTACGGTGCCCAATATCAGAATCCTCAATCAAAAGCATTTTCTACTGGAGGCCCACCGCCTCTACCGCCAACTGGACCTTCTCAGTATTCCGGAGGTGCTGTAGGACACAGAGCATCTCAGGACTATAGTGCCGTACCAAGAGCGTCTTCAAACAGTCCAAGTACTGTTGCCGGAGCCAATACTGCCAATGCAAGAAATAACATGGAGAAACGTAACTCCACAGGATCTAATGGAGACCCCAACAATAGAGCCAAGTTTATGGCAGTCACCTCATTAGAGGATGTTCAAGCTGTTCGCTGTGCAGAATTTCATCCTGCAGGAAAGGTTTACGCTATTGGTTCAAATTCCAAAACCCTCCGCGTCTGCGCTTACCCAGACACCAATGAATTGACAGAGAACCACGTAAGTTACCAACCAACTGTTCTTTTCAAGCGAACAAAACACCATAAAGGGTCCATTTACTGTTTGGGGTGGTCCCCGGACGGCAATCTACTAGCTACTGGAAGTAATGATAAAACAGTAAAGCTGTTACGTTTTGATGACATGACCAGTCAAGAATTAACAGGTTCTCAAGAGGTAGAGCTATCAATGCATGATGGTACCGTTAGGGATGTTTGCTTTATCGAAGAAATAAACAATAAAACATCTCTATTAGTAAGTGGAGGTGCTGGCGACTGCAAAATTTATGTAACAGATTGCTCCACTGCAACTCCTTTCCAAGCACTGTCAGGACACACTGGAGCCATTCTTTCTTTATATAATTGGGGCGGACAAATATTTTGTAGTGGCTCCCAAGACAAAACCATTCGATTCTGGGACTTGCGAACAAGAGGTTGTGTGGATGTTATCACTCCGTTGACCTCCAACGCCAGCACAAAGTCTGCAGTAACTTCTGTCTGTGTTGACCCCTCTGGAAGGCTTATGGTATGTGGACATGAGGATGCAGCAATCGTACTTTATGATATTCGAGGACAGCGTCAAGTTCAGTCGATGAAGACACACACTGCGGATGTACGCTCTGTCCGTTTTTCACCAGCGGCATATTACCTTTTATCTGGAGGATATGATAACCGTTTGGTTCTCACTGATTTGCAAGGAGATCTTTCCATGCCGTTACCTTCAGTGGTGGTGGCCACACATCAAGACAAGGTGATTAGTGGAAGATGGCATCCCTCAGAATTTACTTTCCTCTCCACTTCTGCTGATAAAACAGCGGTATTATGGGGACTTCCTCCCGAACCATAAATTATATTTAAAAGTGCATGCCCGATATCGTATCATGAAAAAAACTAAAATACATAATAATTCATCATATGCGTGCTTTTTATCATAAATATTTAAAAATTACCCAACTCAAATTAATTGTTTTTTACTTCCAAAATATATTTTTTATTTTGTGTGAAATCATTAAGTATTTTGTGACAGTCGCATTATAAAACTAACAAATGACATAAACTCACATTAGTGCTTTATATACTCCTTTATGGATCTGTGCTCGATATATTTATATTTAATTGCTAAACCTAACATAATATTCGTATGGAAATGGTTAAAGGCTAAGCGTAATCTTGTGATTTTTGCAGTCTTGCTTAATATTCTTTGTATAGCAAAATATTACTAAAATAATAAAGAACTCTGTCGAAAAATAAAATGATGAAAAATGTACTTCAATTACTAGTCCATACAGGTCATTGGTCAGGCACAAGTTTTTGTTGATAAATCGGGTTCAGACGACCTAATAGTGATCACCTAAATATAAAAATCGCGTTATGATAATATAAATGACTATGACACATAAATACTTACAAAAAAATCAATCATTTTACATTAGCTTTCAGGAAAGCCGCCACTATTGGAACAAATTCCGGGCATTTGTAGGTATTGTTATGTTCACCATCCGGAAACTGTTCCACAACCTTAACGGCAGCTCCACACTTTCCATAAAGTGTTATAGTCATTTCATTTGGTACAATTTCATCCTCATTCCCAATGCAGAAAAGAGTCGGGCACCTTACCTTGTTTATCTTGCAAATACTTTCGAACTGAAAAAAAAAGAGATTTGCAATTAATTATTAACAGAACTCTTTAGAAATTATCATTACTAAATGCACTACTTTCACTCACTTTTGCACTGTAGCAGAAAGTTGGCAGGAAATTAATGATCGCCATTCCCATCAACTTCTTGGCTAGTTGGGGAATGCTGGTGAAAGTGTTTTCTAGAATGAGCCCAGCAACCTTTTTACGATAGCGGCGATGAGACGCCAGATGAATAGCCACAGCCCCTCCGATCGAGTGACCCAGCAACACAATCTTCTTTGACTTCAAATCCGGATGTGACTCAACAAAATTAAATGCGGCTTTTGCATCAGTGTATACTCCTTTTTCGGACGCCCTCCCATCAGATTTTCCAAATCCTCGGTACTCGACCATGAGCCAGTGACATTGTGCCATATCAGAATTTTCAATGAATGTCTTCACTACATCCAAGCAATATCCAATGTTTCCAGAATTACCATGAAAGTAGATGATAACTGGAGCTGCAGAAGAAATGGGCGTGGCTTGCTGAGTTTCATTTTTGTTTGTATCCAGATTTGTCCCATTTGAAGTTGAAGTCATGTTATCTTTGGAGGAGGCAGAGGCAGGCTTAATCAGATATGAATGTAGCTTCACTTTGTCCTTTGTCAATATTGTCACTTCTTCATAGTCACAATCAATGCTTAATTCTGTTGGTGTTGGAACGTCGTCTCGACAGTTATCCGGTTGGAAAACGAAGCGATCTGCTATTCGCTCAAAACCTGTGTTAAATCATCAAATTTTAATGTTTTGTATGCAAATGACCGCCCTCCAATTTATCCAATGCTTTATTGAAGAACAACTGAAAAGAAAGTAGGTGTAACCGTTTGGAAACTCGTCCCACATTTCTCTGGGAAGAATGGCGTTTCGTAAAAGAAGACCAGGAATTTTGAAAATGTTGAAATGGCAAAAGTCGCCACATTGATAGCGCCGTCCTTGATTATCTTCATCATCGCTTTGCCCCATCTGCTCTGCAGAAGTATAATATCTAGGTTCTTCTTCCATCTTCTGCTTTTGGAATTACCAACTTTAATCAAAGAGATTATACTTATAATTATTAGCACTTTCGTTTTTTATTTAAATATTTAAATTCGAGTTCGATTCGATTATAAAACCCAAGCAAATTTTCAGTTCCCACACGTTTTTGTTCTTCCTAAAGTTCATTCAACAAAGGTAGCAGGGTTCAAATTTAAAAGCACGTAGTTTTGTCGATAATGAAGTATGAAATATATATGCAATCACAATTTTTCATTTACAAAATTTCTACAGCAACTTTCAATGATATTATCACCGAAAATGCACTATGAGTACTATGACAAACATGACAAACGACCAACGAAAGTAAAGTGATCATCAATGAAAAATGAAAACGTTTAGTTTTTCTCGCGTCCGATTTTATTTCCATCAAGTAATAATACAAGCGCAATAATAATTCATCATAATAATTATTATGTAATTACTTTAATCCATCTTCAATTTTTTTTCTTCAAAAAAAAAACGAAATTCACATGCTACAAACAATGATTTATTTTTCTTATAGCTAAATACTTATTATATGCACAATGTTTTATGTGCCTAAAGTGATCAATATAATATGGTAGGATAGTATAATAGGTACATATTGATAATATTATCTGGTTTAATACAATCAAGTAGTAAGTACACTTAAAAGTTATATGATTAAACAACAATCAAACAACCATGCACGGCAAAAATACTACCTACATTTCTACTAAAGTCTCTAAAAGATCGCAGCACAAGAATTTACATCTCTTTTACTCAACTTTAATTTTTAAAGCACCATTTGAATTAATTAGCATAGAAGAATAGTATTTCCCGATTTGAATATGTCGTCATCTTTTGTTGATGTATAGAACAACCACTTTATTTGCTTTCCAGTAAAAAAGTGGACAGATCATTATTAAAATTGCACTGTATTTTTTAAGATATAGTTTTTCATCTCATCATCGACCAATTCCACAAACAAAGCTACATGACTATATAGTAAGTATAGAAGTAAGTGACGCAGTTTTTGTCACGCAGTTAGTGAAAGAGTTTGCACGGCTTACAAAATTATGTGGACCACCGTCATTTAAATGAGTTAATCTACAATTAAATTAATCTAATCTATATTATTAATATTATTTTCTACTGTCTACATTAGAATACGACTAAACCTATGCTTCTCGATTTTTTACGAATTAGGCCATTTGACTACTGTTTGGATTTTTTTGCGGTAAACACTTAATTATATTTTTAATTGTTTAAACTACAATTATACAAATTACATCGGTTTTAAAACCTTGTCGTTTACATTATTATAATAGCATCTTTTATCAGTGACACGTGTATTTCAATAGCGTTATAACATGCATTTTAAATATAATAACAAGGACAAAAAGTACAGTGATTCATAATAATACATATTATTATAGATAACAGAAAATGAAATTGAGTATGCCAAGATCAGATCATTATTGTAATAATATCCCAAATACATTATACTATTATTATCTTAGTGTATTTAATGTTACGTCTATTCATGGTCTTCCTATACTTCCTTTTTTGATAATTTCTAATAAGACACTTTCTTTTTCAAAAATCGTTCACAATATCGAGTAATAACCACAAAATGTGTGTGAAATGTGAAAATTAACAAAACAGTCAAATTTTGAAGGAAGAGATTCAACACAATAATTATTAGGATTACTGAATTCTACATGGAAAAATTGTTTGCATTTTTATATATATTTAGGTAAGTATGTGTCAAGTTAGTATACATAATGTGACGAGAATATATATAATTACATTGTTAATGGTATATTTATATATTTATGATCGGTTCTTCATTTTTTGTTATATTTTTTACTCATTTTATATACAACAACAACAATTATTATTATTATTTTAAAATGGCAATAATAATTTGTTTACATAAGCTTTTGCTTAGCACAATCAGGACAAATAATGTCATCCGCATCGGCGATGAATCCTCTTCCGACCAGGGAAGTCTTGCACATGGCGCAAATGAAGCAATCATTGTGCCAGTGACGTTCCTCAAAGGAGATGAAACGTGTGCCACCAATACCTGTGATAATTTTTTTTAAAGTTTATTAATTAAGCCTAATAGTAATTAAAATTTAAAAAGATTTGCTAATAATATATTATCGTTCGTTTACCAGTGATGGGTTTGGAGCATGCAAAACATCTTTTCGCAAAGAGTTCACCAAAGCAATCGGCGCAGTAAGGCTTGTCATCTTTGCTGGTAAAACGCTGCCCTGCTAGCTGGATGTTGCAGTGGGTGCAAGTGAAGCACTCCCGGTGCCATGGGTCATTTTTATAGGTCACCCCGCCTGAGGTGATCACCTTGTTGCATTTGACACACCTAGTAAGGTAAGATATTTAGTGGTGATATTGATATTTGATTTAAAGACATTTATTGGATTCCTGAATAAACGAAAAAAGTAAATAAATAATTTCATAAACTTACCTTGTGGCAAACTTTTCCTCATAGCACTAATTTTTTTTTCAAAAATCAATCAATAAAACAAATTTCAAATTAATTTTCAATTTCATGATGGTAAATTAATGTAATATTATGGTAAAAATGATAATATTTAAATGTTGGAACAATGTTTAAACTTACCTGGGCACAGTAGATCTCCTGCTCACGCGGAATGAAACTTTTGGTGCCAATTGGGGATTTACACACGCAACACGCAAAACATTTCTCGTGCCATTGCCTAGTCTTGTATTCCATCTTCTTGGTGCCTGCACACGCACAATAAAAAAATTAGGATTATCATTCATGTTGAGTAACACTTGATTATCATCGTCCATTAAACTAGAAATAGTTATTTGTGTACAGCCAGAAACGGCCAATTAGGTCAGCAGCAAGCCAACTCTAGTCGAGCGGACCATCATCAACTCAACTTTTTTGACTTGATTACAAAAAGGATGCTCATAAGCTAAAATGAAAGTGTGATAAATCTCACATTTCACCAAAAGTAGACAATTTTCTTAA